>JAQGAU010000202.1:0-34699 GCA_034698045.1 Paramacrobiotus richtersi
AAGAAAGGGTTCATGCCCACTGATGTCAAAAAAGCATCATGCTGCCCTCGCTGACCTATGGTCACAAAAATTACCAAGAAATAACATTTTCTTAAGCAAATTTTTTGATCGGTAAATACATGTTTTCAACTCAGAATTCGCATTCCTTCTGGTACCGGGCACTGGTGGGTTAATTTCCTGGTCTTTGGTTTCGCTTTTAGTGTGTTACTGCTATTCTCATATGATACGAAAAATTCTGAACCATCTTGCTGAGGTATTTGTTTTCGCATAAATGGATTTTTTGTGTGTCCATTTATGGGTGCCTATTCTCAGTTTTAGTGTTTCGTTTTTGAATATCTCCTGTTTCTTGGTAACTGGAAATCGTTTATCGTGATTGAAATTTTCTGAAATCTGTGCCATTCTCACGCTGAGTTACACATGTATTCAACAGTGTCCGGTGCATTTAACACGAGTTGGTCGTAGAACAGTGGCTTTAATTGGGCCCAGGGCTAGAAACAAAACTTGTGGTAGAAGCGATGCATATTAATCGTGTTTTTTTCTGCGTGTTTGTTATTATTTTTTTTTTTGACGGAATTATGTTCAAATTTAAAGAAAATTATTTCTTATCGCTTCCAAATCGAATGCTAATATTACTTTTATCTAGCAAATGTTATAAAAGATAATTACTGCGGTTTCCGTGTACTTATGGTTGACATGAATTTTATCTTCTGTTTGGCACACTGGAGGACGTATCTCGAGAAATTCAGACTCGGTACCAAAAACACAACGTCCTGTCCATCGTGGACATTGTATTGAATTCCACACCGCCGACTCCAGTCCGTGGCTGAAAGAGCACCCGGAAGTGACGTACAATCTGGAGAATAGTCCGCATTTGCGCGCTGCCTTCTTACTGGATTATCTCAGGATTCTCAGCAAGGCCTTCTCCGACGTAATTGCGGCCGGAAAGTGGGAGGATCTTGGAATCCCGCTTACCATTTCCCAGGAGCACCATATGGACGTAAGTTGTCGGATAGATCTGTTATATGATATTCGTTTATTATCTGATATGGTATTTTATGGTATTGAAGAGTGGTTGAAACGCTTACGGCTTGTGACAGTTTCTCTGAAATGTATGCTTTTTTCTATGAAATTTTCTGTACCGTTGTTACTCCGTTGACTGCTTTCTGATCGGCGCCCTCAGGGTTTATAATTTGCAGCCTGTACCGGTATAATGTGATGTGCATATTTTGGTAACGGTTGCCGTTAAAATAATAGTCATGAAATGTTTTTGTTGTTAAGTCTATCTCGAAGTTGCAGGTACAATAAATACTTCCCGAAGACACTGGATTATTTTTTATCGTAAATTTCCGATGTAGTTTCTTCGATGTATTCGTGTTGGCTGTTTTATTATTAGATAACCTGATATAATATTGTTAACTGAAATTATTTGCAGAAAATAAAGCGCGCGTTGTGGCACGATATCTTCCCGCGCGGGAAACTTCAGGAGTTTTACCTGGCAGATACGGACAAATTGATGGAGGAATCCCGCACCATCTCGAAAAATTACAAGTGTATGTGAAAACTAAAAATTTCTAGTCGAAAAGAAATCGGACTCTCACCAGTAAATTGATTAATTGAATTATCCGCGGTGCGTACTGACCGCGAAGTTGTTCAATAAGACCTCAATGTGATTATAGTTTCGTTTGCGTAAGCGTACTCGTACATGCATTTAACAAGAAGCACATTCGGAGGTTTTCTTTCCTAGCTCTAGCTGTTCCAAATTACGCTATTCGATTATTTTCGAAATTATGGTGTGCTTGCATCAGCTGTCGTCAGCAAAGCATTATTGATCACGTTTAGCTACGATTTGAATGGGAAGAGTTTGTGACTTGGAACATGGCTTTCTCCACAAAATCTATACTGCGAAGTCTTGACTTAACCATAATTTTGTGCGTGCAAGTAAGCTGCATTTTTGCGTAACTAGTGCTTTCCCTGCAGTTTAAGTAACTGTCATTTTACTAATAGCTGATTACCGTACTGTAATCGAATTAAACCCTGCTAATTTTGGTCCAACTGGATTTACTTTTACGCTAACGCTATGGGAATTTTCAGAATAGACTATTTCCAGGTATTTTTATGTGCTTCAAACCCTTTGAGAACGCTGAAACCGCATCCCTGGATCCCGCACGTTGCAAGTTCAGTATGACACAAAATGGCTGGGTGATGACCTTTGATCCGCTGAAAAACTTCGCCGCCGGCGACTGCAACGTGTATATGCAAAGGAAATCGATTCCCCGGACGGATAACTGCAAGTTACGGTACCGTGATAAGCCGTGATAAGTGCGCATTCGACATCACTGAATGTCGCTGAGGTAAATTCAAGTAATGCGTGGCTTTTTAGGGAGATTTTGGAACATTTGACATTTTGGTTTAGTTATGTTTACGCAGCACTGATTCGATAACGTTTGTTTGGAATTTTAATTTTATTTTGTTAACACGTATGTTACGAGAATTGTTAGATTTGTACTTACATGTACTTGTTTCAGTTTTCGTCAGTTTTGTTGTAGATTTGTTGTTTTATTTACTATAACGATTCGCAACAGTGTTTACTTGTACCTGCCTGTCTATTCCTCGTTCAACAGTAATTGGCATTTTTTTTTTAACGGTCTGATCTTTTGTTTCTTTCATCGCCAGTGAACGATTCTGCTTTCTAATAAACCTGGTTCTGTTGGAGATTCAGTTTTAGAGTACGATAATTCTACTTTTAACAAATCGACCTAGTTATCTTTTGTTTTGCTTGATATTTTTATCGTCAAGTATACCCGTACGAAAATGGTGCGGCGATTTTATTGCTGATTGCCATAGCCAATCGCGCGATTGGCTATGGCCAATTACCAATCAGCAATAGAATCGCCGCACCATTTTCGCACGGGGTATTGTTTTGGTACAGTGCATGCTGGACGCGGCTAGGGCAGCTCTATCTCTACGTGATTGCCGAGTTGTTCACCGGGAGCGAGGGAAAAGTTAACGTCTTTGTCAACCGGCTGGGACTGAGTTCGCTGATTCGAGGTAGGAAGGAATGGGAAAACGCCTAATGAGTGACCCTTCGGTATTTATGTGATAGTATTGTAAAAATTCCTTGAAGAAGCGGCAAATACCGTGGATTAATTCACACGATTTGGGGCGGCAAGTACATCGGTGCGGTGGAGACCTTGGATGACCGCCAAGATGCGTCCTTCGTTCGCCCATGCACTGCTTTATGACCAGACACACGATAATCCCAGCATGATCAAGGTACACGCCAATACGTACAATCAGGCGTTTGGGGTATTAGTGCTCTACCGAATCGTAAAGCTTTTGTACTTCCGGTGCATATTGTGGCTATATTCTGCCTAACATATTTTCTTAATATATGGCCATAAGATGGGCGCCTTGTGTCCGATACAGGACACAGTATTGCAAATAGTACAGAGATAGGAAAAACGTTTTTCCGGTGATTGGCTCTGCACTTTGTCGAGTACAGGACTGCAGTACAGGTTTTTTTCTTCTAATTTGTACAATATTAACGGTCTTATGTGCACAACAGAGAATGCGTAGTAGACACTAATTCGACAAAGAGGTGATTATATTGTCGTTTCTGATGATTTTTGAAACTGTATTTACGTTGTGATAGTGAATTTCACTGCAGATATTTATGGAATTATAATTTATGGAATTTTCATTGATTCTGATATACTATAACAGATAAAACAACATGCTCTCTGATTATCTAAAACAAGTTAAACAACTGCAACAAAACAGAAACTGATTTGAGCAGATAGTAATTTTTTAAACTGTTATGAATGTTGTGGAAATCGTAGTGCAAGGGCTTTCAACGTAATGGATATAAGGTGTGCCGATGTAGCACAAGAGCAGCTTCTGTAGATATGGTGCATCAAGTCGATTAAAGCGAAGGTTTGTTTTTTTCTTTTCCTGCTTGTCATAACGTAAAACCACGGTAGAGGGTCAGTACGCCTCGGTGAAACTATTATAACAGTAGAAAGCACTTTTCAGACAATCTGCATTAGAAGACTTTTTCCATACAAATAACGACATGTCTTCGTTGCAGGATGTCTGTTGGTTTTCAGATTCAGATGCGATAAACAACATCACAACTGCATTGTCCGACGCATCGATGGTAAAACTGGAGTAGATCTGCCAGAAGCTCAATCTGCTGATTTTAACTGCATCCTCTTTCGCACAAACAAGCGGATGACGGGATGAGCGGCGGCGCATACCATATATCGCACATTTCGGCACGCTGCAGTACTGTGGAATTCAAGGTACAGTACAATGGTCTTAGGTACATAGCAGAGAAATGAGAGAATGCATAGTAGACGCTAATTCGACAAAGAGGTGATTAAAATGTCGCTTTTTAACAACGAGACGTACACAGCCTGCAGTCTGTACCAAAGAAATACGTATAATTTGTACCTGCATATACCGGAAGGCAGAAGAATTTCTCTACAAATTAATTGGGAATAATGCTATGCAGTGGAGGAAAAATAGTCTGCTCAAGTAGAAGTATAAACGTAATAAAATACATACGCGTAGACATGGATGTATCGACAAGTTGTTAGTGAAAGGAAGTGGAAGTTAATTAAACGACGTACTGCTAGTTGTCTATATTTTGATAGCGTTTATGACCGTGTTGGAACGGCTCCGCGTCCACCAAGATCTCGGGCATCCGTTCTGCGCCAACCTACGCAGCGGTGTCTGACTGGATGATGTTTTATATCACCAAGCGGTTGCGAAACTGTGAGTCCTCTGTTGCGGTACGTTATTACGTTGTATTAAACTGTAATAACAGGTAACTTCTGTCATCTGTGCTGATTGAATGGCCATTTGCAGTTGGAGTTGTTTTTGATCATTTCAAAGGCTTACCGCGATATCTGGTCCCGCAGTATTTCGATCTCGTGGTTATACGCGGGCCTGCCACAAGATTGTCGGTGTTGGATGGAGCCGACGAGGGAAGTTTGTTGCAAATGGATTCGAATATACCAGGTATGAAACCGATGAATCATTAACTAGCTTTTTGTTGCGGAAAGATATATAGCTTACAATGTAAACGCCTTTGGAAAACTGAACGTAGTTTGGAAATGTCCAAATGAAGGCGTATATAGTGTGGGATACGCACCGAATCCAGTCAAAAAGAACAAGGAGAAATTTGTATGGATTTTCGACGCCTCTTTAACTATGGTATGGAAGAACGGTTTCGAAAATTAGAATTCGATGAAACCGTTAACAAAACCAAGATACCAAGAGTACAAGTATTGTACTCTATCTTGACAATACTACAATAAGATCCAGCTGCCAGACTGTATTAGCTGTAGTTATGGTGGAAAGTGTATGTTTCAGCTGGCCGGTAAAGCGCATAGAGCTGTTCGCGTAGTTGAAAATCGAGGTTCATCCAGATAACTCACAACCTGAAAGATATGATATCCGTGTTTGACGCTCTAGATCTGGGCATTTTTCAGGTTAGCGGGGTCGACGAGACACCTTTATCGCGCTGCGAGGCCTGTTGATACTTACGGAGCAGTTCCAGGAAGCCAGGTAATGGTCTCGTGACTCTCGTCAGTAAAAACATTGTAGCTGTAATTAGTAACAAAAACAGTTATTCAGACTAAACTGATTAATCTGTATTCCTCATTCAAAGATTAGTCACATTTCCGTTTAACTGTTTTTTTTGTACGGTGTTATCAATAATTTGTTCGCTTTCGCCATTTTGTAGCAGAACCGCTTATTTTTTACGATGAACAAAAGCGAAGTTTAGAATGACCAGTCTGGGTAATTTATTAATCGGATAATTCGATGTGGTAAGAAGTAGTGAAGTACCAGTTGAAGTCAGATGATTTTTGAAGTGTATTTACGTTGTGATAAGGAATTTCACTGCCGATAGTTGTTTATGGAATATTCATTGATTCTGAAATATTTGGACAGATAAGAAACATGTTCTGATTATCTAAAACACCTGACACAAAACAGAAACTGATTTAAACAGACAGTAAGTTTTTTGACTGTTGTGAATGTTGTGGAAATTGTAGTGCAAGGGCTTTCAACATAGTGGATGTAAGGATGACGATGTTACACAAGAGCCTTCTGTGAATACAAACGGTGCATTATTAAGTCGATAAGCGAAGGTTTGTTTTTCCCCTTTTCGTACTGGTCGCTTTCGTAACGTAAAACCACGGTAGAGGATCAGTACGCTTCGGTAGAACTACCTTAATAGAACAAAACACTCGTTAAACAATCTGCATTAAAAGACCATTTCCGTACAAATAACGACATTTCTTTGTTGCAAGATGTCTGGTAAATCCATCCGTTCGATAAATGAATTGTTGTCTGGTGTTTGCGGCAGATACATCATTCTGACGTATGGTGCTTGACTCCGTCACGGTCTGATTACGAATCTGTTATCGGAGAGCATTGGAACGCGGTACAACGCCCGTGATTCGGTGTGGTAAATTGTACTCGATCCAGCAGTATGTACAACTCGCACCGGGTGGCGAAGGGATTTTGCAGGATGTGGTGTCGCCGATGTATCCGTAGGATGACAGCCCGCCTAATCAGCCTGGTCAAACTGTAAGTCACACTTTGCCGTCCTACTTCGTTGATGAATCTTGGGGATGCACAGACAGTACAGCATTCGACAGTCTGGAAGTCCGGTTTTAGTTGTATAATAACCACATCAGCATATCAGACACATAATGACAGTACGTACTATCCACATCCAGTTGATTGCAAACTTCTTGATGTGAACCTCTGACATCTTGCTTACAATTTTCCCCCTTGTTTTCCTCTCCAGGATCAGCCACTCGTTGAAGTAATGCAAGAACCGCTCACGCGGCACGTCCAGGGTCTGACCTTCCGGGAGCGCAACGGCGGCTGGAACTTAGACCGGGATATGTGTTCCGAGCGATTCAACAACGGTATCAAAGTAGATCTGTCGACGGGATTCGTGCCCGGCGGTAATCCGCACAAATGCGCCACATGGATGGATAAGATGAGCAGTTCAGCTACGCCCAACTCAGCCCAAGTGTGGTACGTGTGAGGATTTTGGGTTTTAATGGGTTGATCGTAAGCGTTTTTTCTGTGTAGGGATGGATCGGCCATTTACCTGGTCGCGTTATCGTATTCGACGGTCGATTGGCTGGCGGAGATGAACAAAAACGGGACGTATCCGTACGTACGTTAGTTAGGAAAATGCAATACCTGACGCCGTGGCATTTTGCTTCTCATTCGCTCGTTTTATTGGTTTTGTTTTCTCAAAGATATGTATAAATATTATATTAAATTATATTATTTATTTATTTGTTATATATTTATTTATATATTATATTAAATATTATAAATATGGTAATATCAATAATTTTGTTCTGTTTTCGGCCTTTTGTAGCAGTGTGTGTTGTGTTTCAAGGTGGTCAAGCGAAACCACTGAGTTTTCTGTACTGGAAGCGGATGATCAAAGAGAAGTTTAAGGAGCGCTTCTTTGCGGGATTTCGTCAATGCCGCTCCGATTTACAAGGATACTGACGTGCTAGTATGGATATCACGTTGTACGGTGTGTTACGTAACGGTGTTGCTAAAGGTGTTGCTATTCGCTGTTGTTTACTGTTTGTACGACTGACGGTGCATAGATGCAGTTGCCTGTAGAATGCCTTCTTCGTGAAAGTGATCGCTGTTCAGTGAGTCGATGCGAGAGTTGGAAAGTGAAAAGCTGGTAATCAGAAGATTCTGGTTAAGTGTGTGTGTTGATTAAACTTACGTGAAGACGGAAGTTTGTGTGTGTTTGGTAACCTCTGTAGGAAAGAAGGATCTTCCTTACAGAAGTTAAGTAGCTGTGAGCTAGCAAGTAGTAGTGAGAGAGTTCTTCCACATTAGAACAAGAGTCCAGAGATCCTCTTGTACCGACTGTGTCTGGTTGGTAGTACGCCAGTCTGGAGAGACTGGAGAGTACGTCAATACGTACGGTGCGTTCCATTCGTGGACGGATTATCAACTGCGAGCGAATCACTGCGTGGCGCTGGCTGTGGTACGTAATAACTCGTTATGATCCATTTGATGGATGGATTATTGTAAAACTGTTCACTTAGGGTAGTGTAAAGTCCAGGAATATTTGTGTTTTGAGAGTATTTTTAATTTTTAAATTACGTGAAGTAAAATAACTTGAGGTATATTTGTACAGAATTACGCAGTTTATTTTGCAATTCATTCTGCGAGATTTACAGTAGTGAGATACACATTACATAATTATAGGGATTTGCAGGAATTGTCTTCTCTCTGTGTGTAAGCAGTATTAATGTGGCGTATTAATGACACTGGTGTAAAGTTAACAATATGAGGTTATCGTAGTGTAACGGCTTGGCCGTACGCATCTGGCTGTCTGTTTACAGCTAGTGTCATATCCATGATAACAGTTTTAAGATTGAAGTTTTTTTTGAATTTTTATTGTGTCAACCTTGTTTCCGGGCTATTGCCAAATAAATAAAGTTTTGAAATAAAAATCTTCACGTGTAGGAGCTAGTGCTTTTGATAGTGTGATTGAAATTGTTACAAGTGCAAATTTGGATATGCAGTTTGGAAATGCTGAGGTGTCGTAGTTCACGGGCACATTGATTGACAGCGCAGAACATACGTATACATCTATCTAATCAGATTACCGGCGACCAAATAGTCGAACCAGTTTCTTTAAAAAAAATTTGTTAGCTAATTTTTTTTAATGCGAACAGAAGAAAAGTAAAAAACTGACTGAGTTTTGAGAATTCTGTTTTCGGTAGGCAAGTGCAGAAAAATGGTTCGTACAACGCGAAAACACTTATAGTGAGAATATTTATTTGGAAAAATCAGTACTTGAAGAAAACTTTCAACCATTTCGATTAGAACTACATTCAAAAGACGTGATTTATTGCTACAGTACATTGGCCAGATAAACCGGAAGATTCTGTCTTCCCCGTCGCAGCACCCTGGCACTGAATAATTTGGTGGTTTATGGTTGTTGATATTGGCGATAATTACAAAAAAGCAGCGCTTTCATCAACTTACCTCAGGCGCTGTGATTCGCGTTATCCAGCGGGACAATGATCGTTGACAGCAGTGTTTTGTGCGTTGAACGGGTTTATTAGCCATCCATTCACCACACATGCGAAACGGGGTGTTTGCATTTGTTTTGCTTTACACAGGCACCGGAAATGTTCGATCCACAGCATGCGTGGAGTGTTTTGGCGGTTGTGGAGGAGCACCTGCTCGGTCTGCTCAGGCTGAAAAAGGTTTCGCCACGGTTGGTGGGACTGGTTTTCCGTCATTTTGTAATGTGATCTTGAAATACGTTTGTTGTACAAGTACACAGGGATTTGCAGTATGATGGGAACTACGATAAGTTGATAACGATGACCAGAGTAGCAACGGCAAACGGGCACATGGCTTCAACTACCATAAACTATAAAGGACCGGTAATTTTATTTGATTGGAATTCTGGAGTAATCGTAAAATTATTCTAGCTGAATTATTGATAATTTGTATCGGTATTTGAAAAATTAACTGAGCAATGGCAAAAACCGAAGTTTTTAAAAACAGTGACAAATGTTTCGGTAATGAGCTAAAAAAGTCTCATCAGTTTTGGAAAATAAAGCAACCGGAACTACAAGTACCCAGAAACGCAGATAAGCAAGTGATTCTATAAAAACATACATTATCGATTATTACAGAACATCAAAATAAACTAACGATGAAAATAAAATGCCTACTTGGAGTAATAAAAACGTTGCTTACGAGAGTAATGCTTTAAGATAATAATCGGATGCAATCAACAGTGATAACAATAGATGTGAATAAAGTTATATATTTTATAAAATTATTGTGAGGTCACTTTTGACTTAGCTTGATGTTGTCAGTGGAACTGTTTTTTGTTTTTGTCCGGGTTTAGTCGTTCTGGATTGTTAGGGTCAGATGGGCTTGGGGGTTTGCTTTCGGTCTCAAACTGAATGATTTGAGATAAAAATCGACAAGCCGTAGAAGCAAATTTCGTGCTTACGGATCGTCATCTGCGCAGTTTAGAAAGCGTGCCAGTATACAGTTTGTTATGTTTTTACTGAAATTATTTCGCGAAGTGGACATTTGTACTTACCCCTATTCAGCTAAGAATTCCACGAATAATAGTTTCAGAATTTCCTGCTCTAGCCAACTGCACCTTTCCATTTTTTGACAATCGAAATACACCAACAGGCCGCGCTGTAATTGCAATCAGCCTGTGCAGTGTATGTGTGTATGCAATTCGTAGTGTAATGGCTGTTCTATAGTTGAAGGCCGCTGACGCGTGATCATGTCATTTCAGAATATAAATCGAATTGAAATTTGTGAAACTAGTCGAAAGTTCCCAAACTTTTTAAAATAGATGTTTTTAGAGATCTGTACACTGGACTAACTTCAGATAATTTTTACAAAATTAACTATTTAATGTATTAAAGAAATTCAGTCATTCAAGCTCGATTTACTGAAAGATTTACAAGGATGCATTTTCTGGATTTAATATATCAAGAATATTTAATTCTTTCACGAGGTGACAAGGGGAAAAATTGTTCATTCCAAGTTGCATCAGACGAACGGACTGTCACAACAGATGAATATCATTTCCCCATATGCACGGATGTACTATTTGCTCCTTACGCACGGTGTAACTGGCAGAATCGCGCCGTAAATCCCATAGGTGTTGTGTGTTGATGATTAGGTATATCCGTTCCCAGCATGGAGCAGAAGGCCCAAGAAACCAGGAAAATAATTGCGAGTTCAAAACTAGTTTTGGGAACTAGTTTTCTGAAAAATTTCTGGAAACAGGACAGTAGTTCAGAACTGACTATGAATTTATGGAGAATGAAAAACTAGCGCGTTTTTCTAACAAAAAAAACGCGTGATATCATTCATAAATAGATATACTATTTTTTTTTAATTATAAATACAAATATGAATAGCATAGTGTCATCGGTGAGTTATATGATGATGAGATCGGTATATGAGCAGTTCAGTAGCGTTAATGATTATCTAAAGTAGCCTGTAATATATTATACACAATGTTTTTCGTGTAGAAACATCGACTGTTTTCTAAATTGTCCTGCATGATTGATGAATCGCAGGTGATTACGTTTTTCTGGGTGCCTTCCGTTACAGTTATCTGTCTTACAAGTTAGGATCGTTGTTCACGCTACCGACTTATTTATGAATAGCTGCAACATGTGGTCAGTCGTAGTGTAATGGCACTTCTGTTGAAAAAGAAATGCCAGAAACGGCTTGTAACCTGGACATTAATTCAATAATTATAATAGTGTATTTTTTATTCTTACTACGAATCTTTATCGACCGAAGCGTAGCGGAGGTCCTCTATTGGTTTTAGTGTCGAGTGCACTTACCTAGTTATTTTACTGACGTACCAGCAACGAGAAAAGGGGGTGATCGATGTTCCCACCATCGTGAGTATACTTCATAATCATTGCTTAGCCGCTTACATCGTGTTGGGAAACTGGTTGCAGGCTTGCTGACAGAAAAGTGTAGTGAAGTGGCTAATTCACAATTTTACTGTCTCTGCATTTTAAGACTCTTCTAGCAAATTAATCGTAATGTGCATTCGTAATTCGTCCACTTTTTGGTCATTATATTGAAGTTATCGATTTACTAATTTTAAAATGACTGCTTAAGAAAATTGTTTTTATATCGAGTCAAAGGTATTTATATTTCTACTGATAAAGGGTATTAAATCGCGATTTGCCGTCGGGTTGATGGTCATATTCATCGATTACACAGTTAGGTCAGTTTACGAAGTTAGTTTTTAAGGAAACGTTAAAAAAGAGCATCTCCTCCCAAAGGCCCAAAGCCCAATCGCACCAATAACGCCCTAATCATTTCCTCGTCTGGATCAGCGTTGATTGCGTAACGGGCCCTCTGACACACCACTCAGTCAACGCTTCCCCACACCGGAATGCGGTGAAGGCCAATTTGGGTCACAAATCCTAGCGAGTTTTGATTTGGAGGAAAATATGATAGTTGATGCCGATTACAGAGTGTAAATAGTCCGGAAAGTATTAGCTGGATTATAAGGGGGATTGTGAAAGGGTATCCGAAAGGATTTCAAAACAGTTTCAGTGTACTGGTCAAAAGCTGATTGCTCAACGACGGACATATATATTTGGCCTTGAATGAAATTAGGCACGGTATTTCCCGTTGTAGGCTTTATTTCTCATTTGATGCAGCGTACGTATCTTGTGCTTCTTAACAAGCTTAAGGGAAGAAACTTTGGTAGTCCAAAGATCACAAGGTAATCAGCAAGTTGCGTTTTTACCTAGAGGGATGAATAACTTTTGAATGTGTAAGCTCAGCAAAACATTACAGAAGTTGATTTGTTAGTATCAGTAATTTGAAAACTCGAACATTCAGTGTTAGGAAAAACGTAGTGTAGCGGCTCATACATTGAATGGGCACCACTGAATTGTGCTTGATTTGGGTCAGGTTAACACTGAAATTGCGTTGTAAAAAGCCTAAAAGTTTAAAAATCTAGACGTTTATATTTTTTAAGACTTGTGAACATGTATGTTTTAGCATTAGCTTTCAAAATTATAACGATAACTGAACTTCACAATTATGCAAACCACAATTTTCCCGATTTTTATTTCTTTAATAAGTTTTTATTTAAATTTTTTTTAACGCCCAGTTCTTTTCGGTAAAATTGTTTAGTCATTCCGGTTTGTTATTTTTTCTTTTGGATCGATAATTTGCTCCTTTCCACACTCTAATATCCGTTTGCAGGTTATTCAGCAGCCAGACAAGCCCAACGGAACTTTATCATAATTAATCCGTTCCCTACTGATCAACAGGTTTACGGGAACGAACGTTATCGATTTCTTTCCGCTTTCGTTTCACACTGCCGTCTCTTGGTGGAACTTGGAAGTGATAGTGCGATCTTGCGTAGTGGAATGTGCACCTTGGAAATAGTTAGTACAGAAGTTGACTTACCTTCCGCAGAAAACGAGTTTTTGGTTGTCATTTGTATTTTGAAAATGCGAAAAAATATACTTCAGAATTTCAGTTGTACCGCGAATTGTTTATGACTTTATTTAAATTTGCTTAATTTTGAATGGAAAAAGTGCATATGTTTCATAGCGTTTCAATTTGAATTTTGCTAGATTTTTGTAAGAAAAAGTGTGCCGCAACGTGTGAGAAGAAGTCTCTTATGATCTAATTACTTCGGTCGAAATTAAAACATCGAATAAGCTGATTTTTGGACAACAAGAAAAATCCAACCATCACCAGACTGGATTTTTCTTGTAGACTTTATTCGCATTACCAGAAAAAAATCAATTTTAATTTTTCGATGTTGTAAGAAGTTATGTAGCGAAGAAATGTTTACGCGGGTACGGTACGTTATGGGGAAGGATTTTCTGGGAAGGTGCAGCTAATTTCGGGTTGAGTGTTTGATTTAGCGTGCGACGGTACGATATAACGCGAAAAATCAGAATTAACTGCAGCTGTAGCATGAACGGCCAGAAAACAGAATACTGTAATGGTAGGATAAGCGTGATCCTTAACTATATGAATTTCATTCTAGTCGAGAGTTATTTTGAAAGAATTAAGAACATACAAGCATTGTCTTTTAAAGGTCACCCTATGAATCAGTACTTCTACGTGCAGTGAGCGTTCGAAACATTGGATTCACAGCTGGCTGTAGCCTATATAGTTAAGGCTTTTTAGATCTTTTTAGATCTTTTGAGCATTTATTTATAATAAATGCGACATTTGAACAGAGTAGCTGGGTACTAATGGGAACAGAGGGCCGGTGCATAATTTGCTTAGATGTAAACTCGTGGGAGAAACGAAACAGTTAGTCAACAGTCGAAACGCCGGGGTTTCCAAGAGAATGTAATTAGGACTTGCAGAACCAAATAGCCTGCGGATCGGGGATTTGGGTAACAGCTGTTTGGTCGGGATGTTAGTTTCCCATTGGTTTTTTTCTTGAGTGAGACGATCGTGGAGTTCGAGTATTTTTTCTTCGTACTCTGGGAAGTGTATTTTTTACGAGGTGCCATACAACGAGTTTTTCCGTGAGACAAACTTCTCAGACAAACCGACAACAGAGACATTTAACAGATTATCTTAGCGCGACAAAATGTCTTTATAAAGGAATACGAAACATTTTTGCAAAAGCATGTGACAGATGCAAAACCAAGACCACAAAAAACTGAATTTATGACAGGAATACTGTAGCAGAAACAGAACTGGACCGATGGAGAATAAACGAAAAACAAATAGAAATGAAATTTGTAGGAAAAAATGGCCCTCTAGATCTCAGCGTAAAATTATGAAGACAAGTTTATTTAGTGTGCAGTTAATATCGCCATTCCAAGTTGTAATACTATGCGCGGAGAAGCGGCGCGACATGGAGCAATTTAATGGATGGCGGCATTGCGAGCCGGCTCCCGTCCTGCGTATTATGACGTAAGCTGACCATTTTGTTCTGAAAAAACTTGAAAAATACTAACATTACTTCTACATGATATGAATTCTTTTATCTGTGTATAGACTACAGAGCGACTGAGTTGGTACTTTCCCATTTTATGATCCCGATGCATGCCCCTGTACTACGTTTTCGCTATCCATTAATGTGTAATGACATTCTGTCACAACATTCGCATGATAATAATTGTGTTATACATCATGTAGTAAGTTTTTTTACGTGCATTCGCCGTTTGATTCTCTGATGTTTTTACTACAGTAATTTGGCATTTTGCGTGACCACTTATCGAGGATACCCATACAATGTTTTCAGAAGCAAGGAAAAAAGACTATAGCGCAAACGTCTGGAACGCGCCCGTGAATCCTTCGAAAAGATGCTCTCGGCCACCGACCGCGTCTCCTGCTCAACGCCCTACCGCGAAGCCGAGACGATCTTCGCCATACGACAACATTTGGCGCGTCGTGACCGGACGTGAACGCGATATAACGGTACGTCGATACTAGCCGATCGATTGAATACAGATTTGGCAGATTTTTATTATGTCAGATTTACTTGGTTTAAGTAGGTATAGAAATTGTGCAGAATTCTGAAGATGAACTTGAATGATCGTATTTTGGGCCTTCGTATTTTACGCGTCTTTTAATTTGGTAAGACTGCGTTACTGTGATTACTGGGATAGCGCTACCCAGTAGCGCTACGTAACTGCTTGAAATTTAAAGGGTTATTTATTGTTCAATGTCGCTGTAAACGTTTGTTTTTCCTTAACTTTTTATTAACTAGGTAGCACTTCATCCTTTCGTGCTTGTAGCCCGAGCGAATAATTTTGGTTGTGGTCTGTTAGTTACTGTTGGGCCAGCCAGATTGGGCGTGGCCGTTATGAATAGCACTTGGATATTAGGGAATTAAATTTGACTCCTTCACTAATATGTGCATTTTCTGCAGTTTTCTATTTCATTTATTCGAAATATTGGTTTCGATGTGGTATTGGTTTTGAAAAATTATGATCTGATATTCATAAAATCCCAAAGCGGTTTTTAATTTTGAACAATAAGCCGATTTTACACCAAAAAATATTTTTTTTGCATCGGATAGCGTACTTTGAATTACATCGTTTACCAGATCTACGAGAATATCCACAGTAAAAAGCATAAGTATCAGCAAATATGACTCCATCCACTTACAATTAGCCATGTTGCTCATTTATGAGTCCAGTGGATATGATATTGTTATGATTTGTTCACAAGTTGTATTCCTAAAAAACCTTTATCGCTCTTGCCAGTAAGAAACTTAATCTCTGGAAAACCAGTCAGTTCTTTCAATAAGTGTTTGCTGGATATTTCCAGTGGGTTGGTCAATAATCGTTTTACAATTGCTGCGAAACGTAGTGCAGAGGCACGAACAAGATCTTGCAGCATGTAGCTAGGAAATCGGGTACCAACTACCATTCAATAAACAATCAATTCAATGATCATTACCGAAGTTAATTTTTTTTTCTGTTTGTCCAAAATTTTACTGCTGCTGCATGGTGCAAACCATATAGCATGAGATGGAAATATACTTCAAGTACAGGTATGCATAATTGCTGGTTTACAGACGTGAGACACATCCAGAATCCTAACTCAACAAAACAGTCAGAACATCTATCTCCACTTTTCCAGCACAAACATGAATTAACAAAAATTTAATGATTAATGTACGTTACAACACTGGAGAAAGTTCATTGTGACAATTGGCTGCTGACACTAACAGTGTTGACGGAGAGTAATAAAATGACTGGAAGTCGGTGCCAAACATCCCTGCGCGTGTGTAAGCGGATGATTAGGTGGAGCCGCTATTCTGCACGTAGGTGGACATGCAGGAAGAATGTTAGGCATTTGTTTTTCCCGGCGTTTGCTGGGTTGCGCCGCTTCCACTGATTGACTTTGCCAATTCCTACCGCGTAAGAACGCGTGTCTTCATCTAATTGCCGTATCCAGCACAGTTTGTTGCACAAAAAAACAGACGGTAAACAAAACAAGCGATACCGTTTCTGCTAGCTGCGTAGAACGGCACTTAATTATAATAGAATTAAATTATAGACGAACAGAAAAAAGTTACATATGAACAATGGTGATCAGAACGATAAGTGTAATTTTGTGAACGGCATTTGATTTGCCGGCTTCTCTAATATGTCTGTCTTTGCCATTACACTAAGGTTCTCCGTAGTTGATAAACGAACACTGATCAACCCATTGAAACTATTTATAATCCAGCTTGTCTATCAGGATATTCTGATCTCTGTAATAATTACTAGTTTTACCAGGGACCAGCGTGGCGCTGATGGAGAGCCTGCTATTAGAGGAAAAGTGCCACCAGTGCAAATTTTGATCTTGTGGATTGTCGTGGATTGTGCAGACTATCATTACCTATAATTATCGTAGTGGACTGCCTGGTGTATAAGGAAGTCGTGGAGGGTGTCGGGCGTCTGCTGCGTGTGGTGTACAAGCGAAGGGCGTAGAAGGCGCCCGTGGAGAAGGTGGTGGAGCTGAACAGAACATGTACTGTATTTGAAGTACGTGGGGCAGTATGGCGCCAGTTTCAAGGTACCACTGCTTTCCGTATTGTTTTATTTCCATGCTGCATCATTCGTATCATTTTCAACATCGTTACCAGTTAACAGTTTGCTTTTCGTTGGTCGTTTTTGTTCTGCGTTCATACATTAATTTTGGTTTGTTTTTTATACCGTTACTTTCATTCCATAATCACGTCATTTTCATTATTATAATAAAATTACATAACATAATTTTCAATATTATAGTATGAATTATCTTTACTTAGGCATGTTTATGCAATTGTATAAAAATCGGCTGGAAAGAGCGAGGGTATCTTGTGTTTGATTTATGCAGCTGATTTCTTTTCAGAGGGATGGGATCAATGATTCAAGTGCGTTAGGGTCACCGGAAGGGGAGATAAGCCGCCGATGAAACCGTCACCGCGAGGTGGGTTTTGTTATCTTTTTTCTGGTTTTCCAGCAGTTTGCGATGGTGAAAAGCGGTTTCCACTTGATGGTAGATGAATTCCGTAATTTAGGTTGTGAAATACTTAGGTACTCGGGTAATTTTATCTCGCATAATTTAGGTTATATTTTTCGTTTCGCATAACGCGCTTTTGATCTAACTGTGGCAACTTGAGGGTACTAAAGTTGTAAAATTGCTTCAGTGCGAGTTTTATGGCGTAGTTACTGTAGTATGTACGAGTAAGTGGTGCTTCGTAGTGTATTGGCTGACAAGCACGTTCTGAACCTTCGTTGACCAGGACACATACGTACACGCGCTGTTACTGTGAATTTATATTACACCTAACAATTTTCGTAATTAAATTTTTTAACATAGAGATCTGACAACATTTTACACGATACGCCCGGAAACGGTGTCGTTCCTCAGTGTTGTTGAAGCATCACTGTCAATGAGATTGGAATTTGAAACCAATTTTTTCAGGTATTTTCGCTCGGCCCGCTGTTTGAAATCCCAGCCATCCGGTTTGAAGATGCTGATGACCATAATTATTATAATGCCTGTTCGATCCGCCGACGAGTAGAAGCGCGATTTGCCCAAATGTCGATACTGTGGTGGCGGCGCGGAATGTCGCCTACAGCCGTCTCTTTGAATTACCCAATGTGCCGGAAAACTTTGTCGTGCTGACCCAGCATTTGATGGTACATTTGACTGCGCCCAACCCCTTCAGCATTGGGGATCATTTGCCCAGGGACGTGCGGCTATATGGGAATTACAAATTTAGGTAGGTGAGGTTCTGCTTGTAGCTGAGCGTGTGCGATTGGGTGATCGGTACTTTGATAGGGTTATTAGGACTGCCGGTTTTTTCTCGGTTTGATTGATTTTTCAGGAGAAATTATTCTTACGTTATGTTCGTTTAAACTGGTAGATGAATTTTTGAATGTATTGGTGGAACTTAACGGATTGCCCCATGTGTAGATGTCGTAGTATAACGGCGTAGCGTACACGATACACATACTGCAGCATTTTTTCTGTATCATCCGGTTTTCTGCTTTTGCCAATGAAAGTTTTTTTACGTCACTTGTTGTCGTTCAGTTCTTGCAAAAACATTTGTTTTTACTTTTTGTTACAGTTGACGAGTGAGACACATTTCTAAATTCTAAATCCAGATTACTTGATAAATGATGAAGCATAGCGAATCGAAAGCTCAACATCAACACGAATAGCATAGTGCAATAAAAATATTCTGCATACATTGTCAATTTGTTCGAACACTGCTGTCACAAAATGCATTTATTTTTAATTCGACTTCAATGCACGACATAGAACCATGCTTAGGAAAGCGAGGACTATGAGCCGCTGCACTACAGTTTTCGAAGTACATTACGTAAAAGCAGATTAGCCACAATTCAGTGCTTTCCGTTGTCGGTAGACTTGTAAAAAGGAAAGAAAGACTTCTCTGTCCCTTTTTTCAGATGCGACATGTTATAATATGGTGACAACCATGCACCATATGTAACATGAACCCCGAAGCCCGGAAAGCAATGACTGAGGCCGTATCCGCCGGCGAGAAAGGGTCCGGTGCGCTGCATGAAATGCAGAGATTGTTTGCGTGTGTGTTAGAAAGCGAAAAGCCTATTCCCCTGAAGGATTCTATCGCAGCTAGGACATGAATAACCAGATGATAAATCAAACAGAGCAAAAAAGGATATGACGCAGTTTTTCTCTGACCTGGGTGGCTAAGGTGGAAGAGATGTCGCCGATCGTTGAGTTTACGGGGATTAACTGCAATACGGTCATCTCGCCGGACTGTGGGCAAGTCAGCCAGACCACGGAGATTGGTCGATGCTGGCATCGACCGTCGGTCGACTTAATGGTGTATTCTATTAAAATTTACGCTTGTTTTAGAATTAGCATTTATTTATCACTATTGGTTTTCTTGCAGTAGGGGTGTATATTTTTATTTCTCGAAAAAGTCTGTACCGTATTTTCATGTCCACCCAAAACCAGCGAAGCACGAATTCCTTATTACACACTATACTGTCGAAAGTGTTAGTACGGTGGCACGTTGTGCCCTGGTTCGTCGTGCCAATTAAAAAAATTTGTGGTTCTTGTAAATGCCACTTTTTTTTGAACAAACTGGCCAGATCGAGTATCCGATCTTACAGATCCTGATCTCGATCGATTTTGATGCTTGCACGCTTGGGTTTGACATTGTCCTAATTGTTTGTTGATCGGTGCATCGTTCTTGTTCTTCGCAGGCGAATAATAATATATTATGCGACTTGTTCGAATCCCTCAATGATGTCTGCATCGAAGGCGTAATGGAAGACAACAACATGTACAAATGCGGCCCGTATAGCCGGAATTCTCGTCCTCACCGCGCTGCGCTTCATCATCAACATGATTACGATGCAGCGGGAGAAGATCGACACCCACACCGTCCCCTACCCCAGTGTACACTGCAGAATTTTCTGAATTTCTACTCCTACAAAGCTCCGCGTTTTAATTGCCTGGTAGTTCCTTGTCGGGAGGTTCTGCTGGACATGTTTGAAATACTTGGATATGCCGCAGCTCAGGTGAGAACGAAGGTTACCGGTTACAACACGCTTGATTTGATCTGTTGACTAGCGCCACATGGCGGTAGAACTTTTGTCCGCTTTTTGTTTTAATGGTTGATTTTTTAAAATTTTCATTGATTTGGGATTCTCCGGCGAATTTGACGTATGTTTAGGACCGTACATATGTCGAGATTATTCAGTACTGGGCTTCATGTTTGCCGTAATTTTTTTGAAACCTTACTTGACTGATGGATATGGATTAGATCAATTCCATCTGAATTTTATTGATTCAGATAGACTTAGTATTGCAGATCGTTGTTCTTGTTAGTTGCCTCCTAGCGGTTAAATGTTTTTATGAACCGTCTAGTTCTTGTTATCCATTGCTGTATGCCAGAAATTGGTGTATTACCGTCACCACTTTGAACTATTTTTCTCGGTGGAAACAGCAGATATTTCAACCTACCAAATGATGGTTGCCTGTTTCCGTCATTGATGGAAGCGTAGTGTAATGGCGGGCAGGGAGTTCAGGAATTGCACTCTGATTTATAGAACCGCGGGTTTGATAGCTTGAAGTATTCAGAATGAACAAAGAACCGTATTTTTGTTTATGTAGTTTAGTGTAGTTACAGAGATTGTATAGCCATGTGGTTTGACTAGAATAGTTCTGGTTACAAAAGCCGGTAAACGTACACGAATACATAAATATTCTTGTCCGAACAATGAAATGTTCATGTTGATACCGTTTCTGGCAGTCCCTATTCCGCGATGATCTGCAGATCGGAAGCGGCCCGTCGGATGGTCAGTCTAAGCGGCGAACACAAGCTGTGTACCGTAACTGTTGAATGTCGTAGTGCAATGGCTCATCGCAGCCAACTGCGGTCAGTGTGCGTGCTGATATCGGACTGTCCGCGGATCCCTGATGAGGTGAAAGGTTACTCCGGAAATGCGGCGTGATCGATCTCGGATCTGTGTATCCACTCGGTCGTTGGCAGAGTGGTATTCAGTGAAAGTGGAATTTCCGGTGGATTATTACAGGAAAATGCTCTGATGATACGGCTTTCAGGTATGTTTTGTGAATCTATGGTTGCAAAACTACTGGGGTTGTAATGCGGATAATCGTAGTGCACTGGCTTTTACAGTGGGCATCACCGGGGTTTAAAGCGGCGCACACATGCCCAGTTTGAAAATGAAATTTTCGCATTTTGAATACGTCGTACATTTTCAAACATTAGACTTTAGAGCAATAATGATTTCCAGGAGTGCGAAATTATTACTTTGGAAGTTAGGCATGTCATCGATCATGTTTATCACTTATTTTGGCTTCATTTTTTATGTGTTTAACGTCGCGAAAGGAATTTTTCTTTTGTTGTTGTAGAAGTTGCCGTATACGTCAGTTTTCGGTTGTGAAACGGTATGGCATACAGCCGATTGTCGTAGTGTAGTGGCAGCTTTTCTCTCCACATCATGTTTTCGGCCAGCATCCAGTTAACACATCCGAGTCTACTTTTTTCAGCGCATTTATGTATGCGTTGTATCTTATTACTGTTTTGAACTTTTGGTGCAGGATCGTTTAATACGGCATACCGCGCGTTTGATAATGTTTGCCATGAAAAACTTTGGAACTGTTTGCAGATAATGGGAATTTCTTCAAAAATGTTAAATTTCTTGAAAAAAATGTACGTTTCCGCTCGAAATCGCGTAAAATGGAATAACAGTTTTTCTGAATTCTTTCGATTGGAAAAAGGTGTCAGACAAGGCGATCCATCATCGTCATCATCCGTACTCTTCAACATTTATATTGACTCACTCACGAAGTATGTGAGTAGAGGACGGATTAACCAGATTTCGTTAGGGAAGCGCACTGTGTCCCTACTACTAAAATTCGCGGATGATGTCGTACTCATGTGTGACAGCGAACCAGAACTCAGGGAATCAGTTTATCGCTTAAAAGCCTTTTCTGATAAATACAGTTTAGGCATAAATCATAGAAATCATTTTGCATGGTTGTAAGGGGAAGTATGCGTAAAGAAATGAACTGCGAAATCGAAAAACTTGCACAGGTGAAAGAATTCAAGTATCTTGGTTTTGTGATGAACGAACGATGTGATTTAAAGGCATCAGCGCGGTACCTTTGTGAACAAGTAAAAGCACCGTATAATGCAGCGTTACAGAAGATTGCAAACTTGAAAAATGGCTACTCGTGGAAAACTGTACAGGCGATTTTTGAAAGCACTGTAGGCAGCGTCTGCTTGTATGGCGTTGAAATCTGTGGACAGATCCCGGAAGTGGATAAGCTACAACTCAATTTCTTTAAGCGCGTTTTCGATCTACGCACCGGAACTGACTCTAAGTCGTTGTACAGTACTATGTGCTATATTATGTGCTATATTATGTGATATATTGTGTATTATGTACTGTATTATGTGCTTGCCGAATTACCGATCAGTCTGAGACAAGTAAAACAACAAATCCGATTTTTTGAAAAAGTAATACGCGCATCAGAAGGTACATTGCTGAAAGAAGCGTTGTATGAAAGCATAGCAGTTGGGCAGAATCGGACTCGCTGCTGGATAAAAAATTTACTGAAGTCGTTATCCGCTGTACACGAAATAAAGTTAAACTTGCCATGTACTGAAATCCTATGCAAAATGTTTAAAATATCTGTACGAAGTACCGCTACAAAACTTGAGCAAAACTTTCGAAAAGAACTAACGGAATACGTAAAAGATAACGCTGCCCAGAGCAGCCGGTTGATGTTTACGTTTCAGTACCTTCCTTCGACGATGGAACCGGGATATCTGCACGTTCTAGCGATGGACCTAGGCAAATGCTGGATTAAAATCCTGACAGGAAACCACCATTTTGCAGCTGAAACAGGAAGATGGAACAACATCATACGTGAAGACAGAATATGTGCACCATGTCAGCAAGTGGACGACGAGAACCATTCCTTGTTTCAGTGCCCAGCATTTTTTCTACACCGAGAAAGGCTACTGGCGAAACTGGATCCGAATGGACCAAAGCCTGTAGAATGTGAACTGCCTGAGAAGTTTCGGCAGATACTGAAAGTAAATTTATGCTCTCCTGACCGTGATAAAGATGACCTTTTATACTATAGTAATTTTCTTAGAGAAATTCTGCGAGATAGCTACGATGCATACACTGGAGAGTGTTTGTTGTTACCTTCATTAATCTTATTTGACACCTAGTAATTATGACTGTCCTTATTTTGCACGTTGTGTGTTTTAACCTGTTTACATGGTACAGTGTTTGTGTTGTAGCTGCGTTTTAAAGCGTTAAGCCGCGACGTTGATCATTAGGATTGTTTGGTTGGTTGTAGTGATTAGTTGGCAGTGTGCTTTTTGTTCTCAACTTCCGGTAATTTTTCAAGGAACATTCTTCTGAGAACACTAAATTGTGTAGTCTTATCCTTCCGGTACCGCACATACAATACGTCTAAGCGGATGCCAGAACAGACAGAAGGAGCTCGGTAGGTTTGAACTTTAAATTGTTATTTATCGGTTATCCAGTCATGATTCCAGTGCAAAATAAGCGGAAGCGACGGTCGATGTAGCTAGCATGCACAATGACCGGAAAGCGAGTTTTGGTACGCAGATAGAATCCCTTAGTCACCTACTCGGGCGGATAACATCAAAGCCAGCCTCCGAGATAACATTCAACCTAATGGCGGCCAAAAAGAACAGGAAGCGCCCGTCACGGACTGTAGCGATACTTTACGGTGGAAATACGGCTAGTAGTTTAAACTGTGAACGGTGGCCATAATGAGAAGCGGCAGAAATTGTACGTACGGCAAAACAGTTACGAATTGACTTGGTCAGTGATAAAATGAGTGATCAATGTAATTATATAATAAAAAAATGTAACGGAAATGACCTAGAAAACCCCGGAAGATACTTGAAACTGAAGATGCGATAACACCTGTACGTATGAAGAAAAAACATGAACAGTGAGAAAAATGTCGAAAAAAGATGGTGACAGAGGACGGAGCGCACGACGACGTTAGCGAACTAAGGCATGCACCGTCATGCGAGTTAACTTGGACACGTCGACATGTGACACTTCTTCTTCAGTCCATTCCTTGCCGCGGTAATGCGAAGTCGGACGTGGGTCACAAGTTTGAAATGCCTCGAGAACCTAGACAGATAGCGACAATCGTGTTTTCTGTTTCCAATCCATAGCAAGTTTACATTGAATTAGGTATTCTACGCATACACTGTTACCGGCAAGTTGAGGGATTCGATCAGTTCGGCAGTCCGCGTCGGATCAACAACATCGCACTTTCTCTCTATCATATCCCACATTTGAATTTCAGCATCCGGTGCATGTGGCTGGACCGATTCCAAGGGGACATTCGAGTCAAACCCGTAGCCGTGCAGTCCGAGTTTCAAAAGGCAGTCCTTAAAGGTCAAAACATCAAATCGATCACAGTCGTACACGGCGCAGCGCACAGCAAATCCCACATTTTATAGTCCATATCAACGAATTTCGAGTCACAGAAGATCAATTGTTTCATGCGCACGCTCTGCAGTAACGGATTAATTAACTCCATCATGTCCTCGAGCGACGCGTACTCATCCAGATCCGTGATGACGATTCTCTGTGTGTGCTTGTTAATACATTTTAACAAACAACCAATAACAGCGTAGACAGGTTCCCATTCAGCGCCGGGAGAGGCCGAGAAGCTTTCCTCATTGAAAGACACCCCGACATCTGTAAAGGTCGACTGCTTGCTGAGAATTGCGTTCCATACTGCGCAGGTACGACGGCAGCGTAAACGGTCGATGCTATCGAGCGCTGTGAGTCACATGGCTGGGTGGCGCATTGCAGGTATGTGTGACGTAGACGGCGCACAGCATGTCGATGTCCTCGTATACGTCGCAGGCACTTTTCAAACCAGAGCCCACAAATCAGGTCAGTATGTGTTATGGATAAATGTATGGTCACAGTTTTGCTGTCCTGCTGACGTGGCACAGTTAACAAATCATATGGTTATATCATGCTTGCTGTATAGGAAAACCGTACTGCATGGATGCAGTTCAAATTACTCAAGATCACCACGTTCCATATTTTGTCTTGATTACTGATAGAGGAAACTGCTTTAACCGGGAGTATTTCGGTGCTAGCTATGAAATCCCGCCGTACTTTCTAAAGTACGCCTCTGACATGTGGGACGATGCAGCAGTAGTGCCCCCACAATTTTACGAAACAATTAAGCAGGAGTACCCCAAGTGCATGTACGAGTGGGGCTACGTCGACGGTTTCGATTATCTTCATCCTACAACGTTTTATCATGAGCAATCTGAATGCTGGGGCAAAATACACTGTTTCCGTAAAACTCGCTTGAGTGATATGCACAAACTATATCCATCCGAAAAACCTAGTAAGTTCGCGAATTTCTCAATTTCTGATTTTGCGTTCTGTTTCGTTAATGTGAAGTTTCTTGGCAGGCGTGCCTGGAGTCCTTCCAAACGTATATTGTCCAGGACCGTTTATGACCGAAATTCATGAGTGCTTTAAAAGCGACTGATGAGTGCTCTTCTTGGTTTACGACGGGGTCTGCCTACAGAAACATTACCTGGGTCCAAGCTCAAATATACCACCCAGTGGGGGCTTTCTCAACGTCGATAACAACTGGACCGATGCGAGCAAGACATCGGAGCTCAACAGCCGCTTACGCGAAATCGACGATTTCTGGAACAATGCCAGGATTGTGGATAAAGAGATGTGGGCCAGTGTCATAACCGCTACCAAGGCTTGTCTGGAACGTACACGCTGTTATCAATGTCAGCGTGAGGGAACCTACGGTGGACTGGAAGGATTTTACAAGTCTATGAATGTCTATTTGCTACCCAGATCGGACGCTTTCTGGGCATAACTATCATTTTATGGTACTTTTATATACTGCATTTCTTGCAGCATTTATGCTAATTAGTGGCGAGAACATTGTGGTTGGCTTTGCATGCGTTCGAATTGCGTGCCCGTAACCGTTGTAACAACCTACTGTAGCAACGGTACAGGAGGTCACTAATACTATGAAACTACCATCCTTGATGGCAATTACAGTTGTAGACCAAAAAAGCTACATTAATATACGTGTGTCCGAACCTTATAGGTTTACCTGGTTGTGGATTCTACAGTGTACAATGTGCGTATACAGTACTGTATACAGTGCGTGTACTTTATTGGTGAATGTAAAACTTGCGCAAATAGTAATGAAGTTGAATATTGATGCATATGTCCATAGTTTACACGCTAATAGGTGCTTTCTTAATTTGATCGATAAGCAATATGCATCAGGAAAAGCCTATTTGATGAAACCGATAATTGTCACTTTGCCAATTGCATTTTATCGGCGGCCCGTGGTTATAATATACATCTACATTGTAATACACAAAATACAATATACAGTACATGTTTTAGTTTGGATGACACGTACCTGCATAACAAGAAGTCATGACTCATTAGTCCATCAGAAAGGCAGGTTTGGTTGAAGGGGGATGAAGGGGCTGATGTCCTCATTTTGCTGCGCACGTGCCCTCCTTATCACCCTCAGCCGCGCAAAAGCCGCTACAGCAATTACCCTTACTGCCGTCCGATTTGCAAACAGAACCGTTGGCAAGGCAATCGCGACGAACTCGCAGTGAGATCCCTTCAGGAGTTTCCACGCTGGCCCCGAAACATACGCCTGTAAATGTACGGATTATAACTTAGTAACAGTACAAATACGCTCGCCATCACCAGTGTAAGAATTGTGGTGACCATTATTAGCAGTTTATTCTTAATACTGTTATTGTTAAGAAAAGTATTAAAAATATTATTTCTATGTAATTAACAATAAAGTTACTTGGATACAGTTATAAAGGAATTTTCCATGAAAAGAATGTGGATTGCAGATGCACTTGTGATACTTAAAAGTACAGTCTACTGTTGCTAGTTTTGGAAAAGAACTAGCGAAAATGAATGCAAAGTATACAGCTGGTACCAAGATGTTAACTTGCCTCGACTGACCTAACCTATATTTACAATCGGTACTTACCAGCCAGCAGAAGGACAGCGAAGAACACGGCAAGTTTCATGATTACGGTCGGTTTTGCGTAAATAGTTAGGAGAAAAGTTAGTTAGCAAACAAAATGCCTTATGTTGAGTACGTTACACTGGACACATCGGATTAAATAGGCAGATGGACGTAAACAGCGGAAAGTCCCAGACCGACTCAACAACAGGAAGACGATAATCAGCCAGATCGCCAACATATTTAGCAAAAGTTCAAAGGGACGCAAAAACGGCACTTCGTAGAAACAGGTCGATGGAGTAAACAGATGGTTTATGTAACTCAAAACAGCAGCCAATTTTGCACTCCCAGTGGTAAATCCCACGACTGTACTGAAGGCTTTTTGTAAAATTGCGCAGTAAAATTTTTTATATCCTGGTAACTTGTGAGTACAAATTGTTTTGATTTTTGGAATTCTCGTTCTTTTCGATTTTCAAATTTTAGGCTTTCGTAATTTCTGGGCTTTTGCCGATCAAAGGTCAAATTAAGAATAAATGTCATGTAATCGACCTTCTGAAGGTGCAGGACAGTTGGTAGCTTTCAGCAACCATGATAAGCCAAAGACAAGGAAAAAGAAGTGCATTGTGAAAATTTCGGTATTTTGTATCTTTTGTTTGGAATGAATACAGTAAACGTCTGTACAATACTCATAACACTAGGCGTTTAGTCGTATACTGAAGTGTTAAATCTGGATTTAAACGGTCGGCATCGTAACGTATACTTCAGCTAGCTCATTGCGATTGTACGTATGTGCATACATATTGCATGTATGTATAGAAGAAGGCCAGCACTTATGATTAGTAAAAAGATATTGTGGTGTTCCGCACGCTTGATGTGAGTTTCGAAAAACCGTGTGTATCGCACATTGCGATCATGTTAATCAGCATTATCCTAATAACTGCAAAACCACCGTTATAAAGACTGTCATTTTATTTCAGTGATTCTGGTATTCAGCGTCATGCCCAACGAAAGTTATATGAAACCTCTCAATATAATTCAAGTACAAGATCAAAACGGAACTATAAAGTCTGTACATAAATGTATCGTACATCCTTTACAATTATCAAGCGAGACTGTGCATCTCAGGTCCACTGTAATATCGGTAGTGGACTGGCAACGTCCCAAGCGAGGCGCCTCTCCGAAGATGAACACCGGCATCAACGGCTCACAATTATCGCACTAGGCTTTACACGTGCCTGCTTCGGCGTCCTTATTTTGGTCACACATCCGACTGCAACAGACGCCCAAACTGCCGCTCAGCTTGCAGGGCAGTCCCGCTGGGATACACGGGTCGGTCGCTCGACGGACGCGCTGTAGCTGGGCAGCGGCCGGCAGGTCGATGCAGTAGCACGTGCCTACAGCAAACAAGAATGTTGATCATTTGACGTTAGAGAATTTGCGTGGTCATGCCACAATAATTTCTCGGCACAGTGTGCTGTATCTGTAGCTCTTTGTATTCAAAAAAGTCATGATTAACTTGTGTTTTTATTTTGCTGTCTGCAAGGCATTCCGCCTAACGCGTAGCAGTGACGTTAATGCAAAGTATTATACTTTAAGCAAAATTATGCACTTACCGGCAAGTAGAAGAAGTGTAATGAACAATGTAAACTTCATAATAATATCGTGTTTTGTTACAGAGCTGCGGACACACTGTGGGAATTATGTGGAATAATGCGGACTTTTTTTGATGGGATGAATATTAATCAGTTGAAATTCAGGTGCATAAGTGTCGATAAAAAATCTTGTTTCAACGGGCGATCGACTGCGTTTGCCATAAATTTTGGTGAAAACTGATGAGTAACAAACAATTCCACGGGCAGCCATGTCGCTATGATCGCACTTGACCTTTGTCTTTTGCCAGTGCAAACAGTTCGTAGGGGGTGTGTTGTTTACCGCTATCTGTTCAATTATTTTGGTATTTTACTTTTTATTTAATGATATTATCGGGATGTACTTAAACGGAGATCGTTACAAATTAGTCGACGCATGGAATGCAGTGAACGTGCCAGACAAGGATGGAGTTCTCCGACATGGCAGCGTGATCAGCGTCGTCGATGGTGGACTCGTTATCGACTTTGATTGTCCTGGGCAGCGTTCCGAATTTGTTGAATATGGAAGGATCTTTGACGCTGCTGCCTTTACAAATGCCATCAAGTTACACAACAAGGGCAGCGATGAAGTGAGATGTAGAAAGGGTGCTGATATTGAAGCGCTCATTCGTCTTCGCCCTGGTCGTCCCTGGACTTGGCTGCCCGGGAAGCTTGTCACTCTCGAGCCAAATTTCCATACAAATCTGGCGTACGCAGTCGTGGAAATTCAGACAGAAGGCAGTCGTGTGACGGAGTTGCTTCCTTGTGCGCAGATTCGCCTCCCGTTATCGTCGGCCCAGCTGAAAACTGCGATCGTTGGAACGAGTGATTTTGTGACGCGATCGTGCCTTCTGCCAAAGGATTACTGGTCTTCCATTTCACCTGTTTTATCCTGTGTGTTCATTCGAGATTGGGAGCGAGATTACAAGGCCTTGCCAGTGTCCGTGTTCAGCGAGAGCTTGTCGTATCTCCAGCGTCGCTCTCAAAATCCAGTGCAGCCTGGGCAGTTGGTGAGTTCAAGTTTTTTTCGAAGTACAAAATGTTTTCTGCGTGAAATCTTATCACGATAGTTCAGTCTTCGGTCACATGATTTTGTTGGTCCGACATTCGAGTCGTCTCTTATTGCAGGCTACGTTATTTATGTGGAAAAACGTTGACGTTGCACGCTATACCAACGGTCTGGAATACCCTAACAAGGAATGGATCTGTCGGAATTTTTTAACGACAGCCTCTTCAATCAAACTCCCAAGTTTGCCCAGTCCTGATGGAGATCGTCTGCAAATTCCATTACCAGTGGAGCTTGTTGTTGAAGTGTTTCGCTGTCTGGACACCATTACCCGTATACGATACCGTCGCACCTGCACTTTGTGGAACTCAGTTCTGACTGTCCGACACATTCGCAACGACATCCGGATATCTCTCACCGAAAATAGCTTCTCGCCTTCTCCGGACTACGACTGGAGTCCTCTCTACGCAATTACGGGATGTGTATTGAAATGCATCAGTAGCCTCACCCACTGCTTGTCCCTTACGGGAGAGTATACCCAGCTCAGTTTTCTGGGCCGTACCGTGAAAACCTCGATGACGTATACCAAACTAAGTTTCCTGGAGTACGTTCGCCGCACCGTGAAAGACTCGCGTATGGAACGGATGGTTTTCTACAACTTTAAGTGCGAATTAAGTTATGGTGCCCACAAGAGTATGGGCAAGGGTATGGAGGATTTCCTGCAAAACTGTTGCTGCTGCCAGATTCTAACCTTTCAAGATGTCACGTTGCGGTTTGTTGTTGATGGAACGTGGTGACATGATCTAGGTAAGTCAGCTTGCATCGTTACACGTTAGACTCACGCCGCAGCTGTTTTTCTTATTATTTTACGAGTTTACTGTACTCTTCCCAATACCGATGTTTTACGCAAAGAAGTATTTCTAGTTTTACGGTCGCTCTCACTTGAACATTCGAGGTTTTGGAAATTGATTGTTTTATTATTCTTTGTGGGATTGTGCTTTCGACAGATAACTGATAACGATTTCGACTGATAACGACAGATTTTACGGATTTGCATGGTAACTTCGTAACGATCAGCATCTAGGCTTTGAATGCTTTCCAAAGAAACTTCGTTAAAGCGAACGAGACAGAAGAATATTTCAATCTTCAACGAATAGAAACTCTGACGTCCTGCAAATACGCGGATTATTGATACAGGTGGTGCAGATGCCTTTGAAGTGCACATCCCTTGTGGGTCTGTCCAGCTCGGTGGACCGGATACTGTCATCCAGTTGTGGGATCTGGTAGAGAGGAACTGTGGAGAATGCGATGTACCTTTTTCCGCAACATCTGGTGCAGTAGTTCAGGTGAGAAAGTCAGAGTGGACCTGGCGCAAATACGGTTTACTAATTTGGCTATCACGTGAACATGACGGATGTGTGACTGTTATGGCGTTTTGGCTACCGTAGTGGTGTAATAATAATAACAATGGCAGACTTACTGCCGATTGGGGATTACGTGAGGTTGTTGTACTGATAATCCAGATTGCTTGACGTACAACTGGTCGATTAATGGATATTTTGAATTTGATAGGTTCTGAATGCAGTACAGAGTGCTGATCCGCGTAAAACTACACATTATCACGGCAAGAAATGGACTGCGAAGGAAGTGTTTGAGACGGAACTGGATGTGTCAAAGCTGACTCAGATAACGAAGCAGGCCTTACAGTTACTGAAACCGGCTGCCCGGAAATCTGCACATCTTCCTCCTGCTTTTTGAGACAACTTCAGTGTTTATTTTATTTTCGTTGTAAAAACAGTATTGCGATGTTTCTGATGGCACTTTGTTTTGCTCATGGCTTATGCCAGTCGGTGTGTTACTGATGTCGGTCGGAAGATTATATGTTAGATATTTATATCGCTGGTTAATTTCTGCTCACTAGTCGTTCAGAATTTATTTGAGCACAAGCGTTCTCGCATAAAAGGTCTTCGGTTTCGGAACCTCAATTCAGCTATAGAACGACGTAGGAATAACACAAATTTGGCAAAATATTTCGTACAGTGAATTTTTGATCGTTAAATTTCGGGACCGTTCATTTTGATGAATAAAGAGATCGAATTGATCGCAGTTTACAGACTCACAGCATAAAAAGGATGCACCATAACCAACGAAACACCACAACATCCGCCGCTTTTAATTTGTATCAAGATTCGGCTGTCATCACATTATGACAACTAAAAAACAAGGTAATTTCCAGTTAGTGCATAGTTTTAGCATTACATATACATTCCGGAAGAATTCTTTCGCAGTACTTATCCAATGAAGTCAGTCGTTTAGCCGTATATGCCCGCATTTACCGGCGTCTTTGGAAAAATGAATTGGATGTAGCAGCGTTCCATGCATTAGGCTGATAGCCGCTAGCACCGGAATTTCCGAAGGCTGAACCACTGGCTCCCAGGAATTGCTCCGAATTCTGGCTGACGGCTATATCGAAGCCGAAAATTTGGAGAAAGAGCTTACCGGGCTGCTTTACTTTGCACTGTAAGCAGACTTGTATAATCGTATTTATAATAATGTATTTAATGGGATGACTGCAGTTGTGGACGCGTATTATATAAGACCAACAGATGTTTTCGTTGGTTTTCTGACAAATGTGTGCCGGACATCATGAATAATCTGTTGCTGGGAGCTACCGTAGCTCAGCTACGGATACCGGCTCTCGGTCGTCAACTCATCAGACTGCGTATAAGCTGCAACGTTCGCGTTTATATCACTTGAATGATGGGTTAACGGTTATCTTGCAGTAGCAGTTGTTTTCCTGGTAATTTTGTTCAAAGTTAATCTACTTACTTTTAGTGAAGGTCTGTGCGTCGGTTAGCACATACTCTGCGGTATCCGTTTCGCTTTATGTGAATTTGTTAGTGGAGTAATTAACACGCCTCAGGCAAAACGAGATATATGTATTATGTCCAGCCGGTACCGCCAGTTCTTTTCTCTAAAGGAAACTGAAGCAAAATACCGAACAAACCATATTTTACGTACGTATATGTACCCGCATTTACCGTGGTTAGCGTCTTTACACTAAACTTTAATGTGTACATCCGGTGCAGTAAGTACTACTTCTTTGTTACTACACTAAACAGGAAATCTTTTGCGCGACAAGTCTGTCCATCAGAAGATCTTTTCTGGCCTACGAAGACACTTTGCTGTAGTTAATTCGGATTTAGTGACGGTTTTATTCAATTAAGCCATTTATTATGTTATACAACATGATAGAAATTCAGAAAGCGGTAAGAGCATCATTATATACTTACAAGCTCAGCAGATGTTTAACAAAGAATCATTGAAAAATAGACCACAGAATGTAAACCAAGATTCTGCAAACCAAGGAACGGCGATACCGCGGTACAGAAACACAAGCCCAGCTGGGCGCTTAGAATGATACTCGGGCTCACGATGGAATTATGACAGTCGCGCAGGGTTGTGTAAGGAATAAATTGATAAAGCCGACAGTCCACGTGTAGATTGACCCTTCAGGGCACGGTACTACTGAGTCCAATCGTTCATGATTCACATTATCAGCTGTCGCCTTACGGCAAAAATAAAGTTGGAAGTTCATGGGTACTATCACAACGACGGTATAGGTAATGTGTACGCTCTGGCTTTGCAGCTATCGAAGATCTTTCCTTAAATTCCTTTAGGTTGACAGAGCCCGACAATAATGCGTTTTGTTGACAAGCTGTACGATGTGTTCGAAATTGATTCCAATTCGGAAGTGCAGCCCGTTGCGAGCATTGGCATCAGCACCTGTCCTGTCTGACTAGCTTGATTTGTCTAGTTTCGCCACGGTATTGGAGTATGTGGAAGGTAATGATCTGGATTTCTACTTGAAACAACAAAAGACCATTCCCGAGCGGGAAGCGCGGGCCATCATCTGCCAGGTGGTCAGTGCCTTGAAATACTTCAACGAACTCAAACCGCCCATTATACATTACGATCTGAAGCCAGGTAAGACGGTGTACAGGAATGGTGACCTTTCGTAATAATCAAATAGTTAGTTACCTTAGTTGTTTACATTCGTTCATGATTGTTACACATTGTGATCGATTGGTATTTCATGGTTTTTTGCCTTCCGTATAAGAACGTAATAACTGATAACCGTGATTCAGTGAGTGATTATCATACAAGAGTATGCGCCTCCAGGAAACATCCTACTGGGCCACGGGAACGCATCCGGCGAGATCACAGTGACCGACTTCGGTCTGAGTAAAGTGTGCGATGACGAGCACTACGACAGCGACTGCGGCATGGACCTGACGTCGCAGGGTGCCGGCACCTACTGATATCTGCCCCCGGAAGTCTTCCAGACGAGTGGCACCCCGAAAATCTCCAGTAAAGTGGATGTGTGGAGTGTCGGGGTCATTTTCTATCAAATGCTGTACGGCAAAAAAGTCAGTTGTGGTAATGCAGTTTGCATGTAGCAGTGTGCTGATATGTGAATGTTTGCAGCCGTATGGTGATAAGCAATCTCAGCGCGAAGTCCTTCAGAACTCCATTATATTGAATGCCAAGGATGTGGAGTTCCCCACGAAACCGACAATCTCCATTGAAGCCAAGGTTTGATTTTTAATTTCGCTGAAATCTAATCAATTTCGGTAACACTAGTCCTTGTGCTCGTAAATAGTAGATTGCGCGTAATAACAGATCTCACGAACTGCAGTTCCTGACAACAGTCTTCTAAAATCGTTTTTCATAATATGGTTTCGTTTGAAGCGCGTAAGTGGTATCAGCGGTGCGCAGTTTTGATACTTGATTCACAAAATAACGTCCAAGCATGGCAGTGCATTGACACCGTAGCTAACCGGTGTGTTCTGTAAAACTTTATCCGCCGGTGTCTAACTCCAAAGAAGGAAGAGCGTCCGGAAGTGCTGCAGCTGGTGAACGACGAGTACCTGCAGCTGGGCACCAAACTGACCAAGGGCGGCAG
>JAQGAU010000203.1:0-34688 GCA_034698045.1 Paramacrobiotus richtersi
TCGCGAAGCCACCTCATGAGGTGGTTACGGCGCCGTAACTCTCGTTTAGCCACGCCCGCGTACCGTATCGAGATTCGATTCGAAATCGAGACCCACCCCAAGTATCCTTATGCATGTACTTTTACTATGGTCTTCATATGAACAACAGATAGTTACTGATTCTTTACATACAGTATTGTTGAAAGCACTGGGATAATCGTCAAAGTTAATAGTGTGACATTATCGTTTGCGATCGAATGATTTGAGAATCCAACTCGCCCGGAAAATGCATCCCGCAACATCCGACAGGCTATGTAGCGTTCATGGATATTTCCATCTAGGAAACATCCATACTCCATAATCCATATAGCCTGTCGGATGGTGGTGACTATAATGTAACATTTTTAGGCGGTGCTTACCATTTTCACCTCGAAGCAGTTGCCAGCTGAAAAACATCACAAAGGCTGACAATTAACAGCGAACTGCATGGCATAATAAACAGTCTACCATACTTTTGTAACGTAGGTGGACTAGCCGCACATCATACAAGTACGGCATGGGAACCATTCTACATCGTTCTGGTGGCTAGATATACCGCGGTAGTGTACCGTTGTTGTTGTCAGTTAATGTTAGTATATAAATCACAGCCCATATAGAGAATATACGCATCGTGGTGCGCCGTCATAATAATATACAGATCATAGTGGGTCATCATTGGAAAAGGTCAAGAAACGTGACCACACGACAAAAGCTTAAGTTTCTTATCAATGACTTTCAAATCGGCATAATGACATATGTGGAATCATAGCAGGTAAGATGTTAAGGGGACAAAATTATAGCCATTATTTGTACAACCCAAACTCCAGCTGCTCGACTTGCAAGTTAACGAATGAATACTATCTATATTCCATAAATCAGCATTCCGCTCACATTACGCTTACACAAAATGATCTTTATAAAGAAGCTTACAGACTAGTCCACAGGAACAGCATTACTACTATTGATTAATTTAAGGATCAACGATCACTTCCCACTTTCCTTGATATCATGCTAGATTGATTGATAAACGTTGTGGTAGCGTTTACAACTTCCTCCTGTGTCTGTTCCTCGACTTTCGGACTGCTTTATTCAGGTATTATGGATTATGAAGATTATTGTTTACATAGATTCAGACACACTCGATCTTCCTCACTTGTACGTACTGCGAGATGCAGCGCACACGTATATACACGTATGTACTGATTACCTGTCAACCTCGTAATACGGTACATTACGCAGCGATTACTAAATCCCTTATAATTTATGGATTCATAAGTTATACGCGATCGCTACGAATTTTTTCAAATAAGTTGTTTTGGGTACTTATAAGCGCAGGGTACAACCAGTGATACCGATACTCTTAGTGGTGCTGTTAGTGTCAGTACTGATACTGCTGACAGATGGCGCCTCATTACTTCTTCTACGCAATACTCCTTAACTGCCGGTCTGCCGAAATGTGGTTTTTACCGTTTGATGCCGTTCTGTGGCGACCGCAATATGCTTTGAAAACATGCAACATGCAAATAAATCTCGACAAAATAAAATGCAAATTTTTACTGAAATTGACCAACATGTGATCAGGTGATGGGGCTGGCGCTCTGATCAACAGACTCGAAAACCCCTCTTTTGCATTGTCCGTGGCTAGGGAACCTCTGATCGATCACGCACATATCAGCAGAAGCGATATACTTCGAACGATCGAGAAGGCTTTCCTTTGCGAAAGCGTATGTAAACCTGAGTCGAGTAAAGTTCGAACAAAAGCAATTACTGACGCGGTTTCCTCTGTACCGGTTTATGATCCCTATGTTGATCGCCCAGCCGTGAATCACGGTATGTTGACCACCCGAGCGACGGTTGTAATTATCACCATACCGAGTTGTTTTAGTTTGTTGCATGCACATTGATTAACCTCTGCACCTATGGTATCTAAAAACTTTTTACACATCACGAGCTGTACATCGAACGGTAAGCAGTTAAGCTCACAAGTGGCACATGTAAAGATGTAGGAAAAATGCAAACAATTGTACCTCTGCTATATATGTTTGTATTTGTAGCTTCCTTATCAGCAAATGTCATACGCAAGTTACGCAACGAAGACCACTTCTTTGTTATAAGCTGTAGAAGATGTTAAGTACGACGTAGAGTCTTCGAGCTGACATGTGAGCCAATGGGCTTTCGTCTTCCACAAGTGACAACACGGGACATACAACAATCTACTGTCTTCGACTCTGATTAGTTTTAAAGTTGACGCTTGAGGAGTACCCCAGGTAGCTAAACAGATTTTCGGAAAAGACGAAATTCCCTTCGAAATCAACGTTCGGAGGGCAGCATGATCCTGCCGATCTTGGGGACGGAGATTTGGGACAAAATTTTTGCGCCACCCGTTATTGCCGGTACTAATCCGCTACAGTAGTACAGTACCTATCAGTGATCATTCACACGCGAATCTCCGCAATGCAGTGCTGAATGTGTGCATATACGAATCAATCATTTAAAGATCGTGGTGGTAAATAAATGGGGGCTTATTCCTTACTGGCTGCTGGGCTACATGAATAGACGGCATTAGCCCTTCTTTCTCTAAATTTTTCAGGCATACCTTATCTGTCCCCTACTGACGTGAAATGCTATATCACGATAAAAGGGGCTGCAACTTACCAGATCTTCATTGTGGTCTTCGACATTAAACTTTACTTCCGCCTTGGTCCTGTCCTCCACCACTTCCTCCTCGTTTTTAGCCGCAAATGCAAATCTACTCTCCCGTTTCTCCGGCATCAAACTGGACTTCCTCTCCGACAACTTCTCCAGCATCTGCAGGTGCGAACTGGCTGGCAGATGCATCGACTCTTTCGGGGAGCGAATCGGCGTCCGCCTGACCCCATTAGGCACTGCCGTGTCCGTGGATATCTTCCGTACACTCTTCGTAAACGCCACCATAGCCTCGGCGTCCGATAATCCCCGATTGCTGACCAGCATGGGCGACGGCACCGGTGTCCGTGAGTAATCCATCGTATCAATTTAACTGTTTTCCATGAGATTTTGCAGTGAAGCCGAATGTGTCGTAATGCTTTGGCCGAAAGAAGCCGTCAGTTCAATGGCAAGCTGGCAGCTAAGAAAACGGCTTTATGGGGCTAAATAAACGTACCGGAGCTGTTTATTTTCTTTGGATATTGAGCGGTTCCTTGAGCGGAACAAATCGGCCTTTTTTTATGTTTTATGCCAGTCATATAGACGGCCGGTAGCATAATATGGCGGCTGTAAAAATATTGTCTTTGAACGATCAGCACTGATGTAGGGTGGGCTGGACAATGTACTCGACAAGATCATACGTGGATAGTTGGATGCTCACACTTGCAAGGAGCTTTATGGTTATTTATGATTATTAACGATGTCACATAGTTCTGGGAAACATGTTCGAATGCTCCACAACAAACAGCTGTCCAGTATAACCAGCGTAATGTGATGTAATACAATTTACAACATTCTGTGCTGGTCTTGATCTTGTTTTGTCATATATTTGCATGAAAATTACTTTGAGCCGTTTTATGGCCTAATTTAACTGCTTTTGTGTCTGCAATCCTTTCTAGATAACAATACATTAAATCAAAGCTTTTTTGTGTCTTGAAATTCCGTAAATGGCTATGCATCGTAACCCGGGAGTTGCGTAACACACTTTTCATCAGCTGACCAGCGCTATAGGGATATTAAACTGCCGAGTCGACGTTGTTTCATACGCGGACGAAAAACTAATAAGAAAACAGCCCCAAGCACCGTGGTTTTACTGTATGTTGAAGGAGCAAAAATTTAGCGGCTGCGGAACCGTCACAAGAGGGATGACTCAGAACGTAAAAATAAACAATCAGCAACCCTAACACGCTTGGGCTGAACCGGAAATGGTTAGCTGCGGAAAACCGCACCCCGTGTTTTCGTTTACAATCATACTACGCAAACGCTGCTTCAGCCAACGCATCGAACCGGGACTCTCAGAAAGACCTCCAGTTTCTCGACAAAACTGAACAACTGTAGTTTTTTTGTCACCTACACCCAGCATTTTAAGGGTTGGTTCCACAGAAAAGCAAGCATCCAATAAAAAGTCGTAGGTTGTTCGCTACCTGTTGACAACACATTAGCAGTAACTGCATTTATCTTTACATGGCGTTAGCACCTTTACTAGCGCTCAACGACTAGGGCCGCGAGGACCATCCACAAGTACATTCTTCCGACACAAGAACACAATCTTATAGCTGTCTTTCCTTATCATGTATCACGCAGATCTTGCAATAATGCACCGTTCCCAATCAGCCAAATATAGACGCGGAAACAGCTTATCACTGTCTTTGTGCCGGACAATATTATCTAACACCTTGCATTTTGCAAACAATTTCACGAGAAACTATCCAACTAGCTCTTCGAGGTATACAGTGTCAGTGCAGTCAGCGTTCTTCTCGGGTATAAATTGTTCTTTCCGCGTTCAGGACTGAACTGACACAGCATCCACAATGGCAAAAATGCTCAGCGCCAGGTTATATTTCTTTGTATTTTGGATTACTCTCGTTGGTTGTTTGGGATCATCGTCCGGGCACCCGATAGAAAACGTAGACGATCTTGACAAGGAAATCGGTAGGTACAGTATTGCAATACGTTCTTCTTTAGGACGCTAACATTGTGAACCTTTACAAGCGAAACTGCTAATTTTCGACTGGGAATGTATTTCTATAGACTGCAGCTTTGAACAGGGAATGTGCCGATGGGAAAACTACTATCAGGACAATACGGAGTACGATTTTATCTACGGAACTTCCGACATTCTTCCAAGCGAAGATGATTCAGTGGATCGCGGTGTCTTTCTCTACGTTCCTGTTCGCTCAACATCCCCACCTGGTGTAACTTACTTGCGACATGACAGCTTGGTCCTGGGGAACAAAGAAGAAAACGTTTGTTTGCAATTTGACTATCTGGTTACGGCGGAATCTATCGGTAGCTTAACGCTGTGGCATTACTGGTGGACTGAAGAATACAATTACGCCGCAGTGTGGAGTAGTCGCGGGGAACCGAATTATGGCTCATGGCAGAGAGGTCAGATCTACTTGGACGGGAAATCGACTTGGACGGTAAGCACGTATCTGTGTCTAACTGTTTATCAAAAGCCAGTGCGCGTAATTGTTTCTTTCACTTGGGAACGTTTTGTTTTTCACTATCAATTTTTTTGGTATTATGTACTGTAGTTGACGTTTGAAGCGGCAGTGGATGGGCCAAGCGATGCCTTCTCTAATCGCCTGCATGGAATCGCCATCGACAACATTCAGCACGAGCTGGTAGCCAGCGCCGGTCTCTGCCCGACATTTCCGCTTCAGTCTGCGTGATCATGACAATTATCAAATTTTTTTACTAAGATCACTTCCTGCGCTGAAAGATTCAGCCTGAATCTACTGTCTATCTGTTAACAGTACTCCGGAATTTGTTTTAAGAATTCCATGTTTCATTTGATGCTACACCGTCGTCTGCTACTCACAGTCAAATGAGACCCGTGAACAGGAAAATAAAAACGTTTGGATGGAATTACGAATGGCATTTTTTGACGTGTATGTATGAAGATCACGCAGTTAATTTGATTTGCCTTTTTTCGTGCCAGAATTTCTCAGTGTAGGTGAGAAAGTTTTAAGAGTTTTAACCATAAAACCCTTAACATTTTTAAGAGTTTTGTTGGGTTTTAAGAGTTTTATTGGGTTTTGTGAGCATTGGTCACCCACAGTGGAATTTCTTGGGCCATATGACAACCAGCACAGCATTCGTAATTTCGCCATTTGACTCTCGGTCGACTAACCCCAAACAAGCCGCACACGCGAGGGAAAGATGGCTCAACAACATACATTTTCGAATGTACGCCCAATCGAAATTTCCGTGAGCCATATTTCACTTGGTACTTGGTTTCCCAGCTGTGGCATACGCGCAGCGCACAGCTGCCGAACACATAACAATCTCGATATTATGCCCATTAATCATGCAGTCCCACTTTCATGGAAACAGCCACGCCGCTTTACCCCCGTGCCATACGGAAAAACACTAATCTCCTGGAATCTTTGAGCGATCCACGTAATTAAATGCAACCAATGCTGCACCATGGTGCTTTTGATCACTGATATACCAACACGTAAATACTTTTGATTATGATTCAAGTCGCATAAATATCCGCTTACATCAATAAATTCCATACAATCTTTTGATTACGTTACTACCCAGTACAAACGCACACCCAAAAGTCAAAACTTAATAATTTTGTGCATCGTTTTACGGTACGCTGGAAAATGGTGAGTTACGGTAATACTGCTCCCAACTGGTAAATGAAACACAATTAATACTGTGTCAATATCACGAGACCTGTAAAGTGCGTCAACGTACTTAATCAGTAATAACAAATGTGCCTTTAATACGGCATAAACTGTTCAATTGAATTTACATTAGGGCATTCCTCCACTGTGCGTTATCAATCCCGGCTTCTGTGGTCCGGGTGGGATATATAGCTTGTCCTGTTGCGCTTCCAGCACTTAAACGAAGGTCGCAACTCCTTGTTTATAAAGGTGAACGCGAATGTATCCAGAACGGGATGGCTGAAGAGTAGCAAATGGCCAATATTGAAGAAATACCGGTTTGGTGCCTAAATTTTGCAGAACATTTGTATACAGCTATATTTCATCGTACCGTATGAGGCAGCCATACCATTAAATGGTAGAACCACAAAACGCAGTACGTAGCATAGGGCAGCAAGCAGACGAGAAAATTAACCACCACAATCAGCATGATGAAGAGCACTCGCTCCTCGCGTTGTGTGTTGATACGAATTAAAGTACCGCCGGCCGTTCTGTCTCCATTGTCCCCTGATTTGCTTGGATTTCTCAGTGAAAGGACGCCGTTCCGTGGCACAGTGGACGGATTGTCAAGATCATAGTCATCCGTGATAATCACGGCTGGCGATGGTGCTCCAGTTGGACCTACGGGAAACGGAATTACGTGCGTACACTGACATTGACACAATTCATATCGTAATACGGATTCACATAAGGTAAGTGCTGCGTGATTTAATGTAATTGACTAATCCAATCAGACTATTGTTATCGAAGCGGATTGGACGCCTCCTTAACACAGTTTCAGACAACCCTAAAGCATGCCTCTTTTCCTTTCAGGATCCGAGCATTTTGTTGCAGAACGGGAATGTCTTTTATTTTAAAGGCATAAGGACTAAATTAGCCTGTTTTTGATCATATGACGTATGCATGTTGCACACGTTGCTGCTGGTTGCTCTACCGCCCGGGAATCTGCACTTTTCTGCTTGTAAGCCGTAGCAGAAATTCATCCCTCCTCCCCCAAAAACACAAGTGGTGTTCCCTGTTTAGTGGTTTCAGTCAAACCGGGGATGGATTTGTACAATAACACTCGAAACGATCTGCCTATAGTACATGCGCACGGCCCCATACTGGCACTTACGCTGTCAACAAATAATTAATCATACTCATACTAACTGTGTTTTGTTTCTTTACAACAGCTCTCTAATTAACACTTGTCATTACAATTTTCCAAGATAGTTACCGCGAGAGGGCGAAGATTGGCTGGTTGCCTTGGTTGTTGCCGCAGAAATTCTGGACCGTTTCCTGTGCAAACTGATTACGGTTATGTAGAATATGGCTCCATAAATGCATAAAGCAACAACAGATGGTATGAGAAATCCCATTGTAATCGTTGCTCTCCAGTACTGAAAATTTGGAGTAATGGCCAGGCTGCAGACGGTCGTATTGTACGACTGGGTTATCCGGTCATGGATTACGGTTGGGAAAACTACGACGAGCACGTGCTTTATAATGTAGCCTAATAGATCAATCAGCCGTACTGTATACCTGTGAAGCCACTATAAACCCAAGATAATGCCAGTGTCAGCATCATATTGCGGAAATTGCGGTGTCTTCGATAATGATGCGGCCAGCGCATTGCCCACAGTCTACGTTAAAGGTCACATGCGGTGAATGTTTATTTATTAAATCGACGGCATTCAGAGTACGTAATGTTGATCTTTGTTTACTTTGGTAATACATTATAACCGGGCCTATGCCGAATGAACACAGCTAATGCTGATGATTCTTGCTTAATAATGCTCAAAAACATTGCAAACTGTGAATTCGTACCTATCGGCAGCTACCAAAACAACCGTCACTTGCATTTCGTAGACGCAGATGTTATGCACAATGTTGAACGTAATACACAAGCCAACTCCGAACGGCCAATATCCCTCTAACGTAAACCTAAACCAGTAGAACGCCTTAATTCGACCAACCCGAAATAGAAATCCCCAAACTGAAATGTAATATTATCATTATTGCAGTTTACAACAGGTCACTTACATGGCGATATAGAAAGGTAGGACGAAAACTCCAAAGATGAAATAAATTATAGAAAGATGTCCAACAAAGAGGTAGAAATGGATTTTGAAGAACCCCTTCCTCCATAGCGCAAGAAAGAGGTACAGGCTTCCGATGAATGCAAGAACACTGAGCAGAACAAAATAAGTGAAGCGGAACCGGCGAAATGCTGCTGTTGCGAACACGTTTTCTTCCTCTGCCGTGGCATTATTGGCAGTATCCTTGTAGGGATCCTTATGTTCTGGAACATCTGTTGAACCTTTTTCATACATAGTCAAAAACGGATACGTAGCGAACGAATCGTAATCAATGCAGAAATTTGTTCTCGAGTGACGTTTTGATAGAAGCTTGAAGTTGAGATCTCCTGCAAGTCTTCTGAAGCAGATCTAGATTGAGCTCGTTAACTGAATGGCTACACCAGAGGAAATGGCACCGGCAATATGCGTCGTTATCGCATAATAGGCGAAGGTACGATGTACGTTTTAATGCGCATCAGCTGCTGCTGGTGGCGACGCCCTTTTATTTACGTTGCTGATCGATACCTGATTTTGTACGTGGGCCAAAAGGTTACGAGCTTATAAATTTTTACTTTGTTGTGCGGAGGATCATGTTATTACGGGGATGAAGCCCTTTTAGGTTACCAAAACTCAACGAAGTTCAGTGTAAAATAACATCATCTTGTTTATTGCAGATCGGTTGCTCGACTCGATATCCACATCGTCCGACACATTTGCATGACACCAACACATAAATATGGTAGAATGCAAAATAGATTTCGTAGTCGCAGTGCTTCGTAATGGATAACGCTTTGGATTAAGTTTAAGATTAAGTTTAGCCTTAATTGTTTTTTTTCATTAAAACAGTTAGTTATTTTTCCCAACAGGTATACAGCAGTGTAGTTTTTATTTCAAACGTATTAGTTTTTTGTTAACTTTAAGTGCCTCTTTTTATGCTAAAAACCAGTCAGGTCTTTTGGTTTGATAAAGATACAGTACCTTTCTAATAGCAAGGCCAGCGGTTGGTACAGTGTCTCATGACATGCACCGATTTCTTCATGCAAATTAATTGTCTGCAGCCTGCAGGACCTATACGGTCGCAGACTGGATGTCCGAAATTGTTATTTAGTATTGGTCCTAGCTGTTACTGTGCAATGCTACAACTAGTTTAGTCAATTTACGCGTAAAGACAGGCACCGCATTTACGCGTAAGCCACTAACGTGACCGGTTCTATCGCTTGTGAGATCTGCGTCATAACGTTGCCAAACAAATAAGGAAAATGAGAGGTCGGCATGTGTGTTTCTGGTAGCTTTGCTCTCAGTTATTGTAGTCTTATGATTTTAATTCTCGAAAGACATCACCAGGTCACGCGCATTTACTTCAGAGCGAAGACTCGGGAACCTGCCGTGGAACACATGCTTACGGTATACCGGAACATCAGTGTAATTAGTAACCTATAACGGGGCTGGACTTTTTCTTATTAATTAGGCGTATCCTGTTGTGCTCAAAAGACATCCACAGGGACTGGCGGTGTTCCTGATTACACTGCATGTGTACGGGTTTTATTAATTAGCGAGCAAGCCTGCGTGCGTTACGGTACATATGTCTGATTAAATCTGTCCCGCTACCCGATTTGATGTAAAGGGAGAAGTGTGCGATCGAGAGGCATATGTGACCGAAAGGTCATCAATCAACGGTAAGATCGCCGCATAATCAGTTCGCCTACAAATTACACTCACGCCGCCCGAAAACATGTTGTCGGTTGTGCACGTATCTATCGATTCTTCAGAGTCGAATACTGAGTAGAGGATGCAGTACTAGTGCCAGTGACACTGACAGAAAACTGAACACTGAGTTTCGAGATCATTTGAAGACAATAACAATAATCAAGTCAGTCATATCCATAAACACACCGCACTGTAAGTTAGTGGCTCCAGAGCCGGGACCAACAGAACCAGTTTTCTTGCGACGCAAAAGGTCATATATCAGAAGGGGACCTTTTGTAATCAAAATCGCGTCGGGTCGAAATCAACAGGTCAAGTTCGGGCGGCCAACAACAGGTAACAATATCGAAAACAGTCCCTAACGCGTTGGTTTCTTGGAGTACGACTACTTGGACATGTACATTAAAATTTAAGTATTGCACGTAAATTTTATGTGCCGAACAGCGCTTGTAAAACAAATTTTGTTTTTCGGTACAAGTAGTATCAGTACTAGCAGTGCAGGGATTGACAGGGCCAGGTGTAAAAATATTGTATTGAATCTGTTTTGGAATTTGTAAGTTTTGCTATATAACCAAAGCACCCGCCTTTTGTGCGCATAGCCATGTATCGATCGATTGTATGATGTCGGTACAACAAAGCGCCATACTAGTAAACCAATTAACATTTATACTCACAATCAGTGCATGCGCCATAAAGCACCGTACATAAAGCTGTTGATACTGCCTGATTATATGTAATACCATCACAACGTAAATTTTCCTTTCATTTGTATGATAAAGAAATCGTTAAAGAATTACAAGACGTTTTTTTGTCAATAGAACAGTTTTACACTAATGCGCTGCTGCACTATAAAATCCCTAGTCTAGCACCGTTTTTATGGCGAGAAAATAGTAACTGAGGCCACTAAATAAGATCAAAACTGTGCAGTATGCGACGCTGTGCGTACATTCAGTACTATATGGAATAATGCAGTAATAAAATCCCACAGATCGGATAAATCACTACTATCTCCGTTAATTGTCAATAAATTAGCAACTCACCATCGACGACAAGCGCGAGCGTAATAACTGGTTCACGTAATGCACTAGATAAACCTTCAACCGAAACTCATTATTACAGCTATCTTTCGTTATCACTTTTCAGTTTTCACGCACATCTTTCTTGAATGCACCGTTCCCATTAACTGAATGCACGACGCGGAAGCTCTTATCACTATCTTCAACCAGGACAATATTATCTAATGCCGAACAAACATTTCACGAGAAAATATTCAGCCAGCTCTTCGCACTTTACAATTTCAGCGGTCGGTATATTTTCCGGTCGAAATTCTTCCTTTTTTGCGTTTGGGATTGAGCTGGCATTGTGACACGGCATTCACAATGGCCACGATGCTCAGCGAAAGGTTGTGTTTCTCTGTGTTGTGGATTTTTCTTGTCGGATGGTTCGGATCGTCGTCCGGACAGTCGACGGAGAATACAGGTGCTTTCAATCACTACAGTTCATTATGATTATCTAAGATGTTGATTGTGATCTCGTCTGTTTTATCGTAATAGTAAATGCCTAAAGAAAAGCTAAATTAACCAATGGATAAACAATAGTTAGATTTACGCGCTAACTTCCGTTTCAATCATAATTTCACATTAACCTTGCCGGCGTACAGTAATGATTGAGCTTATTACATTAGTACGTCTAGCATATAAACTAATTTACGGACTGCAATATAATTTACCGTCTATTTGAGGTCGTGCCTGTATGAAGTAAAGTAACTTTCCACGCGTGTTAGTTAACACTTTAATTAAACAAGTAATTTCTCATGTAATAGTTCATATATCGTATTTCTCGTAGCATATAATTCCGTATCTGTTGTTTATAACATACCAGATATAGATAGCTCTAATTAAATAACTGGAATTTTGATGAAAATGTCAATAATTTTAGAAAGTGTGCCAAAAAATAATAATTGAAAGAACTAATAAACAGCGAAATATATACCATACTATATACTGCAGTGACGTCGTATTTATGCGGTCCTTATAAAATGCATCAACAGTGATGTGGAGAAGATTTATGAGACGAAAAGCTATTTCCTGCTCGCATTCCCATGCCATACTGAATGGGTCTACGAAACCGTACAAATTTTTTCACTGTGTCTACAACGCTGCCCCTACGGGTGACGATTATGCGATGAAACGTTCATCATTCCCTCTATACACTGCGAATAATATGAATTCCTTCCAGGTCCGGTAGTCCGCTACGTGTGCAACGACATCCTCTACCCCACCCCCTTTGGTAGCTCCTGTTATTTCCTGACCCCACCCATCAACACCCACGCCATCGGCACACCCCGACATCTATACCCCAATGTAACCGGCTTCTCGTGCAACGGCACCCTGTCTACCAGCGAGAACCCGGCCTGTATATACCTCCTTCCGTCCGGACCTAACAACCAGACCCAAACAACCCTCACTGGATACCTGGCCGCTAGCGTCCAGTACGCTTGCAACGGAGCCATCAGTCCCATTTACAATCCGGCCTGCACGTACTCTGATCCGCCGGTGAACAACATCCTGACGGGTGTACCATTGCCGGATGTGCCGGCTGATCCGTTCTACCGGTTCGCCTGTAAAGGGCGGGTGAGGGTGGTCGTGGATGAAGAGTGCAGTTACCGGACGCCGGCGGTGGAGCGGGTGTTTGCGGGAGTGGGGCCTGTTGAGTTTGAGTGTAATGGGACGCGTGGGAACGTTCCCAATCCACAGTGTCTGTACACCTGGCAAAGGGATTCCTATTTCGGAACATTGATTACGGGAGTGGGGCCCGTTGAGTTTTTGTGTGACGGGAAGGTGACGGATGTTCCCAGTCCAAGGTGTCAGTACACCTGGCAAGTTGATCATTATGTGGGAACAGTTATCACGGATTCTAATGATGCAGGTACTTAATGACTGTGCATAAAGAACTTAGCGTCATAGTTATAATAGCTAAACTAGTAAAAAAAATAACAAGATACGTGGGTCGATTCTGTCGTGTGTTCTGATAACCAGAACGTCAAATGCACGTAGGTTTACATTATTAATAATTATGATAGTCAAAGAATGTTTGTATTATAGTTGAATCGTATTGGCTGTACATGTGGATTGCCGTCGGCGTCGGTGGAGGCATTATTCTGATTCTTCTGATCGCTCTTTCATATTTTGTTTGCCAGTAAGTTTCCTGTGCCACAGTATGCTTTGAACAGAAAAGATATAATAGACGTCATAACCTCTAGATATCAAAAGGAGCATAACCATGTGCGCAAACTTCGTGCCGGTAACGTCACTATCCTCGAGGAAACAGTCACTAGAACAAGCGGCAATGATGTCTTATCAACCGAGGACGAAACCAGTTTCATTGATGATATTCAGACACGATCTCCACCGGTAAGACTAAAGTGCAAGTGATCAGTCGATCAAATTATCGTTTTTATAAACCAAAGATCAGCAAATACTTTTGGCAGTTATTTCTTACGATTATTTAACCTTTTTCTTGTTTATTTATTAATTATTTATCAGATTGTTTTTTTTGACAGATTGTTCTGATTCAACCATGTAAATATTTTTTATTTCCTTCGCTTTTTAGTTTTTTTTTCTAATTGTATATTTATGGTTCAATTGTGTATTTTCGATTACTTTGCATATATTCGTATGTGCAGTACCATACTGCTACGTTTTATCCAGATTTTACTAGTTTTTCACTTATTTTGAATAATACTACCCTTTATGTTCCACTTCCTCCCTTGCCGTGTAGATCGCTCTCCAGACGTTTAAGAAAGACCTTCCTCCCGGCTACCCACCCGCCCCCGAACTGACTAACGTCCGCGTCCCCACGGACCGTCACAACCGTGCCCTAGATGACTCCCGGCGCCCGGGTCCATCCTCCGCTAGCGGGGATGACCGACGCAGGGTCCGCTCGCCATCCGGTCGGAAACCCCGCGAGCGCTATGAATACGACGACGAGCGCCCCCGGAAAACTAGCCAGGCGGAACCCCGTCCCCGGAGGTCCCAGTACGATGAGGAGGTGAGCCGGTACAAGTTCCCCCGACGGCGGGAGGATGAGTTCGAGACGATGAGCTCGGAGATGCCCAGAAATCGGGATGTTCGGCCGGCCAAGAAGACGCGGTCCATTCCGGATTTGGATAGGATCGATGAGGTAGGATACGGTCCTACGGTTAATAAACGAAATGATTGTTATCTAATCAGCACAGTCGATGGGCACGTTTTAACAACAGCATGTAATATCAAGTTCATGAGCACAGCTATATCTATAGCTGACAACATAGGTTGTATATGTCTTTACACCTACAAATTGATGGAGTATTTGACACTCTTAGGTGGACCAAAACGACCGGAAACGCATCCCCTCCAACGGCTGGTCCTACCTGCCGCAAGCGGTGGACGTCTACCAGGGAATGCCCAGGGCGCAACCAGCCAACACCCGAGACAACCGTCGGGAGCGCAGTTCGGAGAAGAAGGACAACAGAAACGACGGGTTCATTCTCCGTGGGCGTAGTGCCGACGAACTGGATGATCGACGCTCAGAAAGAACCAAGAGTCCGGCATTCGACGCCGAAAGGGAATGGTCGCGGGATGCCGGCAACCGGCGGTCCCGCTCGTCGGATGTCGGGGGTCGACGTGCATCTGAGCAGAAGCGGGACGCGTATGTTCGACCGTACCATTAGAGAATACATTTTTCTCGTCCTCTGTTCAGTTTGTTAGTTAAACTTTCGTTCTGAGTTTGTTAAATGGACGTAACTTTGTTGACTCGAATATATCTGGCTAGCATCCTCGTTCTAAGAAAGAGCCGTCGAAAACTTTGAAGTACGCTGTGCGTATTCAGCATACAATGGAATAATGTAATGAAATCTCACAGATCGGATAAATCACTACTATCTCCGTTAATTGTCAATAAATTAGCAACTCACCATCGACGACAAGCGCGAGCGTAATTACTGGTTCACGTAATGCACCAGATAAACCTTCAACAGAAACACATTATTACAGCTATCTCTCGTTATCACATTTCACGCACATCTTTCATGAAGGCACCGTCCCCATTAACTCAATACACGACGCGGAAGCAGCTTATCAATATCTTCAATTGCCGGACAATATTATCAAATGCCGAACAAACATTTCAGGAGAAAATATTCAGCGAGGTCTTTACAGTTTGTACAGTCCGTTTACTTGTCGGGTGTGATCTTTTCTTTCTGTGTTTTGGTAGCTGGGCTGGCATTGTGACACTGCATCCACAATGCTCAGCGTAAGGTTATGCTGCTTTGTGTTTTGGATTATTCTCATAGGATGTTTGGGATCATCGTCCGGACAACAGACAGAAAATACCGGTAATATGCGATAGATTTAGTTTTAAAAAATACCATTTTTTTGAATGGCATTCGGATCATCACCTTTATTGTTTTATCATAAACAAGAAAGCTCGTATGTAAATCTAGATCATTACAATATTACGCAGGCGCTACATTTTACGCATTAAGGCGATTTTCTGTGCATTGTAATAAGTATCGGCGAAACCAAAGCTGTTGCGCATCTACAAACTTTGCACTAGGCTGCGTTGTTGTTTTTAATAGCCAGAAGCTCTACGTACATTGTTCAGAAATCCGTTTGTGCGCACAACGTCCGGTTATTGCACTGCAGCGGCAAAAAGTTGAAACACATTTCCTTCTCAGATAATTCAGCGTTTTATCCAAACTTCTTGAAACTTTTGTCATAAATGCAGTGTTTAATGACTAAATATATGATTTACTTTAATTGCTTCTTCGAGCCTTTTCCACTCTTCAGTCAGTACATAATGCTACAATGCAACAGTGTTTATTGCACACATTTGTGATGAAAGTTTTAGGAAGTTTTGGTAAAACGCTTGATTATTTGAGAAGAAAATATGTTTAAACCACTTTTTATTGCCATCTAAAACAAACCCTTCGCTGCTGCTGATGTGTGTATATATGTAGTACCGATTTATGGGCGATCAGAATTTAAAATGTTCTCTCGAAGCCAAATTTCTTGACGCGAATGTACTTGTTATCCTTTCCGTCCGTTTTAGTCGCGGTGACTCGGTGGTCGTGGTACCAGTAAGCATCATTCATGTCACTGTACAGGGATTTCTGTAGTCCTATTTATGTTTGTTTTTCCGTAGCTTTAATTGTTAGTCTACCTAACAACGTTTTTACAAAACATAATCCATTGCTTACTTAGTTTCTTACACGTGTTGTTTTACATGGGGTATTCGCAAAGTCATCTATTTTTATTAATTAATAATGGTTTATTGTCGTTCCGCAACGGGACAACGTCCCCTCTGGGCGTCAGACACAATTCGGCAAGACTGCAATCAACAAGCATGAACTTGCAAATTGCTACAGTTCAAAAGAAAGAAAACGGGCATTGAAGCGACGGAGATCAAAGGAATAGACACGAAGAAAAAGTAATACGAAAACAAGTGATCATAAGAGCAGCACAGAAAATCAAGAATTTGCTGTGTCAACATTCTTTCTGGGTATCTGCCGCTTAAGCAAGCAGTATATCTGTACGTAAAACATTTGAGCCTGCCAAATTACAGGGCTACCTGCCCTTAAGTCTACTAAACTTAATCAGTTCAAAACTGGATAATTTAATATGAATTTAGTACCACGTATTATATGTATGTGGCAATAGCCCCAAAAATAAATGTCGACACGAGAAAAGTTCAAAAAATCAAATAAAACATTTATTCCAATTAGCATCCAGAGGAACAGTAGCCACAATTATACCGCAGATCGACTTTTTTTTCATTCAACGTGTAAGCATGGAAAAATTGCCTGATAAAATGTTAGTTTGATTTTGGCTACTGTTTCACCGCGTGCTAACTGGGATAAATTTTTTATTAGGTTATTGGTTAATTTGTAAAGATTTGTAAAACACTGGTAGTACTTACGGTAGTGCTATAATGCTGTTAAAACAATAATTCGCAAGCATTCGGTACATCTGACTAAATCAAGGACGATACTCAAATTTGTAAACGTTTATTTGTCGGCAGCTAGAAGCCATGTAGTTTCTGACCTCTCGAAACTGCCAGAACTTGAAAAAAGACACACGCACGCAGCAAACATCAAACTTCGAAAAACTGAAAAAATTCAGTATAATAATAACGTCGTGGCAGTGGCCAGGGCCGTTTTGATATTTGCTTATATGAATATCAATAATCCATATTTTCGACTGTAGTAATCCGCTACGTCTGTAACGGGCTGCTGACCACCACTCCCCGTGCCGCCTGCTACTACCTTACCCCGCCTTTTTACAACCTGGCCGTTGGCGTCGTGTATGAAACGTACCCCAATGCTACGTTTACCTGCAACGGTGCCACCACCGACGAGCCCAATCTGGCGTGTATCTACCTTATTCCACCAGGCCCCAACGACACGTTTTCCGGGTACATTTCCGCCGGCTTACAATACACTTGTCCTAGTACGGAGCTCAACACCAACGGCACGTATAACCCGTTTTGCACGTACCCCACTCCACCGGTGAACAATGTCCTCACGGGTGTACTGCTGGCAGCTGTGCCGGCTGATCCCATGTACTGGTACTACTGTCAGGGTCGCATATCGGGACTGATTAACACGGAATGCACGAGCTACACCATAGCGTTTAATAATCTCTTTGTGGGCGTGGCGCCGGTGGAGTTTGTCTGTGATGGCGAGCGGTCGGATACCCCCAGTGCCAAGTGTCGGTATACAGTGGTAGGGGGGGTGTTCAATAGGTTCTATAATGGAACAGTCATTGTGGACACGACGAATAGAGGTAAGCAGCAGTTTTATGTGATGGTTGCGTTGTGTTGCGGTCCGGTGACAAGTTACGGTCACTACGATTGACCAAGACCGTTAAGGTGATATTTTGCATGGTTCCCAAGTTTTTTGCATGAAAATGACCCATGTTCACAGTTACTGCATAAGGTACATATGATGGACAAAGGACAAAATACATTAAAAATACAATTAACAAAGATTACTACATAAGCTTTTTGCATTTTCTTGATTACTGAATTTTAAGAAGTTTGCAATTCAGTATTTTTTATTCAGTTTATTAAATCTATTCAATAATATAGTAAGCAAAATCCAAAAAGCTTATGCACTAATCATTTTGATCTTTTTATGCATTTTATAGCGTTTTCAAATCGTACTTCTGATGCATTGCTGAATGTATGCTGCATGAATTTTCTACCCATTTATTTGCTCGTTGTTCACACACGTGCTGCGAGCTGCGCGCGCACTGCAGGTACATTGGGTAGAGGAATCCCTTGTCTATCATAGCGGTACCTTTCGCAAGAAATTCAGTACATTTCGTCAGTTTTGACGCATATTGTGTGCGCTTTTTTGGTGACCACAGTGTACGTTCGGGAAACGCAGACAATAAATTATTGTACATTGCAGTGGACAGACAATAAATTATCGTACATTGCAGTGGATGCAACATATCTATGGATATCCGTCGGTATTGGTGGAGGCCTCATTCTGATTCTCCTGTTGACTTTGATCTACTTTATTTGCCAGTAAGTTGTTGGTAAACAAATCTTCACTATTACTGATATCTCAGTAAGATGTTGCCTTTAGATATCAAAAGGAGCATAAACACGTTCGCAAACTTCGTGCCGAAAACGTGACTGTGCTGGAAGAAATCGTCAAACCCAGCGGCGACGATGCGCTGACCACCGAGGACGAGGCCAGCTTCACTGATGACATTCGCACACGATCTCCACCGGTACGAATTAGGACTGTTACCGAGTCTAGCAGAAGTAAAATGGAAATTGGATTAATCTTTCTACAGATAATTGTGTGTTTATTGCTGTACCATGGCATCTTACATGTACACACAGAGCGTAATTTAATTAATGGACTGGAATAATTTAATGCCATAAGTAGTAGATTGGTATGATTTTTTACGTGAATATCATTGTATGCAAATATTCGTGTTTACCTTCTGATTTTACCATAAAATACTCTGTAGTAGATCACTAATCACTTTTTAATAATAAAATAAATCGTTATAATGGCCATTGGCATTGACAAATAAAACATAGTTCAAAACAAACTGAATCTGAAAATACATCAGAAGCAAACACAAACAATCACAAAATTCTACTTTATTAACTGAAACGTTTACTGCACGTCCAGTATCCTCAGTGTACTGACAGCCGACAGGGCAGTTTTTAAAGTAAAGAGATTTTATTTCAGATAAACATCAGCTAAGGTAATGTAATTTATTATTGTGCTGTTTAATCTACTTTTTAATCTTCCAAAAAAGTAAAAAGATTTTATTTCAAAAAAAACATCAGCGAAGTTTATGTAAATTATTATTGTGCTGTTTAATCTACTTTTTATTCTTACAGATCGCTGTCCAGACATCCAAGAAGGACCTTCCCCCCGGCTACCCACCCGCCCCGGAACTAACCAACGTCCGCGTCCCCACTGATCGTCACAGCCGCGCCCTGGACGACTCCCGGCGCCCGGGTCCGGCTTCCGCTAGCGGGGATGATCGACGCCGGGTTCGCTCGCCATCCGGTCGGGTACCCCGCGAGCGCTATGATTACGACGACGAGCGCCCCCGGAAAACTAGCCAGACGGAACCCCGTCCCCGGCGGTCGCAGTATGACGAGGAGGTGAGTCGGTACAAGTCCCCCCGACGGCGCGAAGATGAGTTCGACACGATGAGCTCGCAAATGCCCAGGAATCGGGATGTTCGGCCGGCCAAGAAGACGCGGTCTATCCCGGATTTGGATAGGATCGATGAGGTATAATATATAATTTTGAGTGGCTGGTTTCAGCTAATTTGATAAGTATTAGTTCGAATAAGGTTGGGCTCGGTACTTACTGCTCACAAACTAGTCAGCAAAAAGACATTACTGGTAACAAACGCCATAAAATTACAGCACACACATGGTTTAGTAACGACAGAGTAGTTATTTTATTAATACAGGCAGCCGAAGGCGTTTCTTGTATTTGTAATATTATGTAGATATATCTGTACATGGTAGAAAACTCAAATATTTGTATTTAAAAATAATACGGGTTAAATTTACGTGCATCATTACTTTATATCAACTGCGGTTTATGAATGAGCCCAATGCAAAGTGAACAGTTACATGTACAAGTATAGGTGTGTACAGAGTATATACCTCATACAAGTAAAAGTGCGGTGCAGTGGATACGCGGTGAACAATTACAAGTATCCACAGAGAAACATCGCAATTCGAACAACTAATGTGCTGTATTGGGAACTTCGGGATGAACTTTCCGGCACTTTAGGTGGACCACAACGACCGGAAACGCATCCCCTCCAACGGCTGGTCCTACCTGCCGCAAGCGGTGGATGTCTACCAGGGCATGCCCCGAGCGCAACCAGCTAACACCCGGGACAACCGGCGGGAGCGCAGTTCGGATAAGAAGGACAACCGAAACGACGGGTTTATTCTCCGTGGGCGCAGTGCCGACGAACTGGATGATCGACGACCAGAACGAGCCAAGAGTCCGGCATTCGACGCCGAGAGGGAATGGTCGCGGGATGCCGGCAACCGACGGTCCCGCTCGTCGGATGTCGGGGGCCGACGGACATCGGAGCAGAAGCGGGATGCGTACGGCCGACCGTATCATTAGATGATACATTTATTTTAATTATGTCATGTTCGTGTTCTGTATAAGTCTGTCGAAAAGGTGTGCCAAAATGTTGACCAAAAATATCCGTATAATTATCGTATTACCTGTGGATGAGTTCTTCTAGTCCCATGTTGGTGTTGTTATTCTTTTATCTGTTATCAGTTTGGTATTTGTAGTTGTAGGTCATATTGTTCTAACGGTATGTTTTGTGATTTGGATAACGTGATTAATTTTTTGATCTATTAAGCAGTTCATAAAGGATATGAAATCTTGTGGGTGTAATATGATGAAAAGTCCTGATGCCAGATGAAGATTATTAGTAAAACAAAATAAGTGGTTCACTTTTTCACAGTCCGTTGGGATTACAAAGGTACAAAAGTACAAATGTACAAAAGAACAAAAATACGAAGATACAAATGTACAAAAGTACAAAAGTACAAAAGTACAAATGTACAAAAGTACAAAAGTACAAAAGTACAAAAGTACGAATGTACAACAGTACAGAATTACAAAAGTACAAAAGAACAAAAAATACAAAAATACAAAGGTACATAAGTACAATGGTACAAAAGTACAAAAGAACAAAAATACAAACGTACAAAAGTACAAAAATACAAAAGTACGAATGTACAAAAGTACAAAAGTGCAAAGGTACAAAGGTACTAAAGTACAAAAGTACGAAAGTACGAATGTACAAAAGTACAGAATTACAAAAGTACAAAAGTACAAAAGTACAAAAGAACAAAATACGAAAATACAAATGTTCTTAACTTTTGTATATTGTGCATAGTTCACAATTGACCGGAGCGCGAGGCTTACGATTATCAGTGCAAATTACTAAGTACTGAAGTAGATAAAATTAAAGTATGTGTGGATACATGCAGGTAAAGGTACTCAGTCATACTTCTGCCACAGCATACTAAGTCTTGCACTATGTTTTGCTAAACACACACAACGGCAATTTCCGGCGGTTAACTATGGTATATACCGTTAACCTTGTATAGTATGTGCAAGGGTACAAGCGGAAAATCAATAATCGGCCCAAAGTCCCAAACAAAGAACACCGGCATCGATTGTTCTGTACTTTAGCTAAACATGATGCATATCAGATGTACCATGTACCTTCGGTGCATATGTACATAATGTACCCATAGGCCACTGCCCCACAGCTGTGTTAGCATAGCTACATGCCGCTGTAGTTACTTGTCTGATAAACACTTTCAAACCACAACACAGCTTTCCAGCTGATCGTGAATTTTCCATGACAAACACAAACCCCGTAGATTTCATTCGTCTTTCGTTATGGCAGTTGTTGGTATCGTTGGAGCTGGGATATCGGGATTATCCGCTGCCCATTTCTTGTCCAAACTAGCGCAACCCAACATCAGAAAGGTACATTATCAAATTTTCTTGTTTATGTACGCAATCTTCTGTAATTGGCAGGTGATTTTATACGAAGCGTCGGATCGTGTCGGCGGTTGGATCCAGAGTTCCCGAGCGGATGACGGTGCGCTGATCGAGCATGGGCCAAAAACCATACGACCCATTGGAATCCCGGCGCAAACTACTTTACGACTGGTACGTTTTGCATCAATCAAGTGACCGATTGGTGCTTCAAATCGCAGTTTTTTTGCTTGTTTACGATTTTCACTAGTCCTCTAAATGAGCCAGTTATGTCAGTATTTCAGTGTTTATAAATGTGCTCGGACATGGTAACAACATGTAGTACAGATAGATCTGACTTGGTAAGTCATTTTGATCAACTTTTCATACAGGTGGAAGACGTTGGCTTATCATCCCAAATCCTCTACCTAACCCGCTCGCACCCGGCCGCCAGCAAACGTCTCATCTTCGCCCAGGGAAAACTGCACTATCTTCCCAGTAGTCCTGCCGATCTCTTCAAAACCATCCCACCTTTCTCCCAGCCTCTCATCAAACTGTTAGCGAAAGAGCTCAAAATCAAGAAGAACAAGGAGAACGATGAAAGCGTCTATGATTTCTTCTCTCGTCGATTTGGCGACGAGGTAAATGAGACATGTTATCGTTTGGCAGCACATTGTGTTGTTAATATTGCGACTGTATAGATCGCGATGTATGCGGCGGACGCATTATGTCTGGGGATCTTTGCCGGGGATTCGCGGAAGCTCAGTATGAGGTCGTGCTTCCCGTCGTTATGGGAGAAGGAACAGGATGCCGGGTCGGTGCTGACCGGGATGTTGATGTCTTCAGCAGAAACTGTAAGGTTTTGTTGATGGTTAAGCGAGTACCGTACCTTCCAATTACAGTCATACACATTTACCATGTTGTTTCGGAATATCGTCAAAAAGCTCAAACGCTGCCATCAAAGCACTCGTTTATAACCAGTTTGTTTGGAACAATATACCAACAAATGCATACATACATCTTTCAAATCTGTATCCCGAAAGATCATATTTCACTTTACGATTCACAAAAATATGATTCGGTTTTTTTACTACAGTCGGAGCCCGGCATGTCTAGCAAGTTATCTCCCCAATCCAAATCCGAAAAATGGGCGGCCTGGTCACTCCGAGAAGGCCTGGAGAGCCTCCCTCGAGCGGTCGAACGGGAGTTGCGGAGTGACAACTTTGTCGAGATCCGGAAGAACGACCCTGTTCTCAAACTTGGATTTTTACAATCCGGACAAGTAGAGGTAAGGTTACACTAAGCGCTGTCCTTTGCAAAGTTGTAAATTAAATGGTTGTTTAGATTGATAGTCGGTCGGGCCGTGCGACTGTCGACCACGTCGTATCGAGCGTTTTCGCTCCCCAACTGGCGCAAGTGCTCCCGCCGGATATGGCGCCAATTGTCGATGATCTGCAAAGTGTTCGGGCTGTTACTGTGGCGGTATTGAATGTGGAATTCCAGGGCGACATTCTCAAACACCTTCCGGTGAGTACCTATAATCAAAATGAACCAGTACAATAACTGCATTCTTTATTTGCTACGGACAACCATTAATAAAGTTTTGTGATATGTATTTTTAGAAATTTACCAAATTCACTGACGTTGTAGTTATGCGTAAAACCATTTAGATGCAGGATTTTTATAGATTTTGCAGTTCTTAGAACATATGGTAAATACGCAGAATACTGTTTCATTGTTTGACTAGTCTAGGCATTGTTGGAAAAGATGTTATAATATTATGCGTTCATTCGCTCTTGGGTAGGCGTTTGGATATCTTGTGCCTTCCGTTGAGCAGTCGCCGCTACTTGGGGTGATCTTTGATTCGTGGCTGTTCCCACAACATGCCGGTCGCGGGACCGATAGGCCGACTACCCGGCTAACGGTAAAAAAGAAATCTTCGTTTTCTTACACAGAAAGACGGAAAAATAACGAGCTTTTCGTTATATTACAGTGTATGTTGGGCGGAGCGTACTTTGATCATTACTTTGGACCGCTGAACCCAGGAACAGAACAGCGAATTCTGGACGCGGCGAAGATCTGTCTGCAACGGCAGCTGAATATTGTGCGAGAGCCGTTGCGGTATAGTTTGCGAATCCATCAGGTAAAACCAAAAAACATTAAAGTAACTACAATTTTATCGAGGAAGTTAAGCTTTCCGCAGGATTGTTTGAAACCAATACAGTATCATAATAATTTAATTGTTTCGTGTCAATGGTATCAATAATATGTCCGTCAACATGTTTGTGACGTAGAACTGCATTCCGCAATATCACGTGGGACATCAAGAGAAAACGAAGAGAATCCGGCGTTTTATCAGTCACAACAAACTGAACCTAAGTTTAATTGGATCATCCTACGACGGCGTCAGTATTAATGACTGTATTCACGGAGGGAAGCGGGTGGCGGAACATTTGAGTCACTATGGAACACCATCATACCCTTACTATCAGTAGATTCAGTTGACTATAAGATGATATGCGATGCTTATTTAATTCCCAAGAATTCTGATAAATTGCCGTCGTTTACTCGGCATAACGCGAACGTAATAAAGGTACTCGAGTGCGTAATGGCTTATTTATGTTTAATGTAATCTGGTTACATATGTGTTGTTTACTGTAATTCGATATTCCTGCTTGCGTTAATTGAAAACATTGAAAGCATTTGCTGACTTTTATCTGTTCGGCCGAAAGGGAAACATTCTGCGGAAAAATTTGCGTTTCTTTTTTTTCTCGTTACATTAATATGATTAATCAAGCACTTTTGCGGATCCAGCTACAGGGGAAAAACAACATGGATACTAAAAAAACATCAATACAAATTACGCCTGTAACCGCAAAACCTGTCCCGACGGAAAAAAACCGTCGGGCTAACATTTCTAATCGCACAGCTTCTTGGCTTACTTTTCTCAAGTGTAAGTCATCGTGTGAAAAAAGTCCGCTCTGACAATACTTAAATAAAACGTTTGAATGTGCCATTAAGCGGGTTACCTGCTGTTATTATGGTATATTTCGCTCGCTAAACATTTAATGGTGTTGCGATTAACACCCGCCGCTTTCTGAACGTCTGATCTTGTCCTATACGAAAGTCGAACGCTCAGTTCATTCACAATTTCCACTGCCTCACTAACGTGCTGTATAAAACCACAATAAATCCTCAAGTGTTGATTGGCAAAGTAGTACAACAGAGATGGTGCTAGGAACAAGTATAGTTATGCCATAATTAATGCATAAAGTACTGCAGTTTAAGCTGCATAAAGTGTCCGCATCCTAATTCGAGCACGCACCCGCTGGGGGAGGACAATGACCATCCTAACAGAAAGATCGAAATGCGATACATAAAGTCGGTCCTGACACAAGCAACGTACGATCAGTTTTACCAGTTCAAGATTTTACCACAGTCAAAACCCTACAGCCTTTGTTACGATTCAGTGTTCTTAGCAGTCGCCTAACCGGACTGTCCACAACCACAATCATGCAGAAAATGGGCAGTCGCTACGTTTTTGTTCTTGGTAAGTTATTTTTACACTAGGATTCATTAATTTAAGGACCCAGATGTCACTGCTATCTAGAGGATAGCATTCTTATTCGAAAATCTGCTTTACAGGTTTGTTAAGTATCGTTGCCCTCACCAGAGGTCAAACCTACGGAACGAGCACCACGTCGGGATCCTGCGCTCCTGTCCCAAATGTTGTCCGTTCTGGACAAACTTTTAATTATGATCAGGTATGAAACATTACACCCGTAATTTTTCGCGAGGAGAAAAGTTTATGAGGTATCCATACCTTCACGCGTAAAGCCTTCTGCTGCTATAAAGGTTTACCATTGTGCCTTAAAGGGCACTCTTATGTCAAATTAAAGGGACACTGAACTGTGCAAGCAGTTGATACCGTAGAGACAGTTAATACGGCTAGTAAAATGGCCAGACGATTTCTTTTTTTTAGTTCCTAACCACCGGACCATGGTATGGTTATATAACGTACATCAGCGATGTACCATCGGCCACGCGGGTTATCTTTGACATGAACATGGTCAATTACTACATCAGCGTCGGCAAAACCGTCGAGCCGGGCGGCACCCGGGATGCGCAGGTCATCATTCAAGAGAAACGCCGCTACATCAATGGTACCTGCACGTACATGGTCGAAGTCGGCCTCTTCAGCTCCGACGGCGTCCAGTTTGGGCCGTACTTCGATGGGATTACCAGCACTAATGACGATTTCACCGTTGAAGGTACACAGAAAGATTATAACAGATCATCACCAGGCATCGTAGAAGAAATGGCCCAACTTTGCATTATCTGACGATTGTTTCTTTTGTTGCAGGTAACGACGCATCGATCATCTGGGCCAGCGACCAGGCGACGTACGTCATGTTCTTCTGGTGTGCCACGCAAAACCGGCAAACCGGAAACTGCGCTGCCACCTACATTTACGCTTACACACGGGTCAAACCGACCGACATGACCGCTGCCCAGAGGGATGCCGTTAACAGCGGCATGAATGCTACTCTGAAGCCGTACTGCATCGACGTTAGCATGTTTGCCCAGTATCAGTACGACAGTCGGCCGGAATGCCCGCCGTCCCCGCATCCAAAATGTATTGACCGCCTAATCAATGCGTTTGACGGAGATGATCTGGTTCTTCCACAGGATACGACTACGACGCAAGCGCCCCCCACCACAAAATATTAGACCACACTACAAGGATACCGAAAGTGCTAGACAAAAGTTCGAAAAATAACCTGCAATCGGTCAATTTTACTGTGTGCTGTGTACATACAAAGCCTGTTCGCAATGTGTGTCTGCAAGGCGGTCCACCGACAGGTGGCAGTTACGTCATTAAACGCTTTTTGTTGTGGGATGGCATAGCAAACGTAGCCTTTCTCCACTTCGACCATCGCAAAAGCCGATGCCTGAATAAGATGAATTCGGCATCGGCTACATATGCGTAATGCCCATAAACTAGTCCATAGTCCTGTTTCCCAGTTGTCACTCTCTACCTTTTAAATTGCAAATGTTTTGTTATTTTAGCATAAAATTCCATACCATATTGTTCTTTTAACACAAGCCGTCATAGAAATGCACTTTGCTGCACCGGTTGATAACGTGATTAACTATAGTGGCAACGCAATGTCTTGTACGCCTATTCGCATTCAGTCGAGTAGGCATCGAAGACTCGAATATTCTGATGAATCTGGTATGATAAAGTCCAGATATGACAGTCCTAAAAAGATGAACGGTGTTTACAGTGATTGCATGATTCGAGTTAATCCAAGTTGGGCTGTCCAAATTGTAACCGCCGGCAGAGGTTGTTTAGACATGGACTAGTCCAGGTTGGTGGGATCTCCGGGGTTCTGGCCGAGTTGACCGGTTTACGCATTCTTATCAGCACAACCCATATCCAGGTGGTAGTCGTCATCGGCCGAGCAGGTCACATAGTTTCGATGCGGAACGTTGTCGCCGGGCTTGCGGTGCTCGGTGAAACACCACTGATCACCGGTCTTCCTCTTGTGCCCAGTTGGAGTATGCCCACTGCCCAGCAACGTCCATTGTGGCAGCCGCACCTTAGTGCTGTGAGCAGCCGGTGTGACCGTTCACCACCGCTGCAACGATAAACATATTATCAGCGTTTCTAAATCCAGCCGCCGTACGACTGGGGTCGCACTTTAGCACAGCACCTCGTAAGACGGGGATTTCAAGCGCGAGAACACAAGAACCAAAAGCGTAGTCAGCCACGTTGTCAGTAAAAGTAAATCCCTGTCATGAGGTGGCCATAAAACACTTTATGTTTTCTCACCGGATACATGGTTACCAAAGCTAATCTTCTATTGTCGACGCTTGCATTTATGCATTACTTCTTACTTCGTTAAACATTTATACTGTACTTTGAATCGAGTATGAATTGCAGTGAAAAGGTGTCGCGAAAGTGCGTTACTATCGTCTACGCAAAGGTCATTAGCGCTCCCGTTAATCAGAGGAAGAAAAGCGCTATACTGCACACTTACCGATGAGGGCCAATCCCAAAAGAAGAATCCACAGTTTCAGCATGATCTAGAAGTTTCGCGGTAGCAAAACTTTGACCACAAGCTGTTACGGATGTGTTTTATCAGTCCGCAAGGCACCGGTTTAAATACTGTGTCTCTGGTGGTGAGAACCGTTCCTTCCGAAGTCTTGCTTCGGAAGAGAAATGCGCTAACAGAACACGACGAATTGCAATCATCTAGCGCCACGTAATAGTACATTAACTAAGAGCCCGATTTCATGAGACACGGTAAATAATGCTGCATTGTTTTTTTTGTACTTTCCTTCGTAATTCATGACAGCCCGGCACATAGACTTCATCATCAATCTTTCCATCGCTCCGAAAGACATTTACAGCTGATCGGTTAATTACCACTTTAATTCTGCGCTCGAGCTACGTATCGGTTGCTTTTATCTCCCATACACGGCTCTCGACAATGCGCTTGTCTCCCGTACACGATTATGACAACGTGCTGTGTTTGTGCCAAGATTTTCGACAAGGAAACGATGAACGAGACTGATGCCTGGCTCCTTTGGTATCAAATGCTCCAGTGAAAAAGGCCTTACAGTATAGCGTGAGTAAAAACGACTAAGAAACTTGTCCATTCGTTCGCGAAATACAGAAACGTAGTTTACGGCTTTACCGTTACGCGAAGGTCTGACGTATACGCAAACTTGAAGCACCACTTCACTTTATCGCAATGTTCCATCATATAATATACTATGACATAAATCTGGATTCAGTCGTATAACCGGGCTGCTAATTAATTGTACAACAACTATGAGAATCAATTCAAATTGTTAACAACAAATATAACGGTAAAATTATATACTAAGCCGTCATAACAAATCAGACCTTGTAAATCAGCGGTTTAGTGACATTACAACAATGTTAACTTTAGTGGTGTCCGTGTCCGTGCCCACCATCGTGATTGTCCTGGTGTCCGTGCCCACCATTGTGACTGTCCTGGTGTTTCCCAAACAAAACATCATGTACAATATTATGATGTCCGTCTCCATGGTGGCCATCTCGGTGGGGAGGAGGAGGGATCGGGGCATGATGGCCCTGGTCGTGGTGTGGCGGCGGTACGTGGTGCCCGTGACTAGGTGGACCCGATCCAGCTGGGTATCCGGGTTGCCAAGACATTTCGAATATTTAATCGTTAAGAATCACTAATGGGACCAGTAAGATTCTAAAGTATAATGGCAGCTAAGTGAACGGATCTGTACCAGTGCATTTATTATTATTCAAGCCGGCCATGTAATTGTTTGTCGTAGGGAACTGCCGCATTGTAATGATTGCAGCGATTTGACTCACTTTCTCCGAATTGCGCTTATTGTTGCTTGCACTTAGCAAATACAGTTTTATGTGGAAAAGGCGATAACGACCAGGAACGCGCTGATATCAAGTCCGGACGCGTGGGTCGTTACTATACAGTATACACGTTATTATTTGTGCGAGCAGAATATTACATGTGTTTGTGTCCGAGTGGATCATATACTTGCTTGTCGCGCGATAGCAAGTTATAAGTTATCGTGATAGTGATGAACAGATATCTCGTTTTGCAACATGGTTATTGTTCTGCAGTGCACGGGTGCGTTGTGCAACCGTTTCCTGAATAACATAATAATTAATTAATATCAGAGCAATATTCCCTAATCTCTAGCAATGTTAAATTCATTAACATTGTTTTGTGTACGGTATTTGGATCTTATGGTCATTCAAAAGATAATAATATAACTAAAGAACTAGATTGAATGGAAGTAATTTTAGTGTCTGTTTTTTCCATTTTTTGCAGACGTCGAAAAGATAAAAAAACATTCCCGCGTCTTATTTTCAACGGACCACGTTATAAGCGTCGCTGGCATCACACAATAAGACTATATTCTACTCACGTCACAGCTATTAGTGAAAACAGGGCAGCTGTGTACCTGTAAGGTTCTCAACATGCTTTATGCTTATATCACAAACTGCACATATATATGACGAAATTAGCAGACTTTTTGTGCGCTTGCGATGACGTTTTGAAAGGAATAAATAATCTGATATATGATGATCGCTCTGAATTATTTTCAGCCCGGAGGTATGTCTCAGTAATTTTAAAATAAATTTCAATATTCATTTCAATTTTCATGCCTGACGACAGTTCCTTTTGCTGCAGGTAACGACGCATAGATCATCTGGGGCAGCGACCAGGCGAGTTACGTCATGTTCTTCTGGTGTGCCACGCAAAACCGGCAATTACCGGGAACTGCGCAGCCACCTACATTTACGCTTACACACGGGTTAAACCGACCGACATGTCCACTGCCCAGAGGGACGCCGTGAACAGTGGTATGAATCATAATTATAGTTATTAGAATGGAGTATACCACAAACCTGACGACCCGGTACATGACTGTGGTCGACTTTTTGCTTGGACAGTGAGTCGTGCGTCAAAGGTGCCGTGAAACTATTTTGTGCCGGAAACGATATAACTGCCTTCACTGAAACTTGGGACAGACCTGAGTTACCTGATTCTGTCTTCGCTGATCTACGATCTTTCAATGTCTTTCGTCGCAGTCGACCCACCGATCACCATGGTGGAGTCGCCTTATCGTAAAAAAGTGCCTTAATGCACACCGTAGAATTGACTTGGAACATCCAGAAACTGAACTGCTAGTTGTGGAAGTTTCACGTTTGGAGATTTTGGTCGCTGTCTTCTATGGGCCACCGTCATTGATTCATAGCGTATTGCCCACGTTTCTCGATCACGTTAGCGAAACATTTTCGGAAGACGATGTTCAACGAATGCTGTTATTAGGCGATTTCAATTGTCCTGAAATAGACTGGGGATCGCTAGAGTCGATCTCCTTGCATGGTCGGTGCCTCCTGCAGGCACGTAAAGAGCTTAATCTAAAGCAAATTGTTCGCAATCCAACCAGGAAGAACAACATTCTCGATTTGATGTTTGTTCCCACAAAATGGTTTGTGCATGATGTGGCCATTATTGCTCCTGTATGTAGCACGAATGACCATTATGGTGTAGCAGCGAAATTGTTTTTACCAGTAAAGAAGAAACGTAACAGAAATAAGTACGTATGGAAAATTAACGAGAATAGTGCCTTGCTGTTCCGAAACGCGCTTTTTGAAGTCGACTGGCCGAATCTGTTTAACCCGTTAACGTGTAATGAAGCCGCGGTTTTGCTAGATGAAATTTTGATATCAACCGCAAATAAATTTTTTGAACGTCCTCTGCTAAAAAGTAAAGCTCATTCTGTTCAGTATCCAGTGTGGCTAAAAGATGTAGTACGGAAGAGGAATACAGCGCACAAACGTTATGTGCGTGAAAAGACCCAGATCGTAAACTTCAACTGCAAGAATCTTGGCGTAAGTATGCACGAAATTGCGATAAACTATGTCGTAAGTTTTTTAATAACCGATTGCGTGATATCGCAACTGCATCGCGCAACAACCCGAAAAAGTTTTGGAGCTTTGTTCGTCAGTGTGTTGATAAACATGGTATGCCAGTTCTGAAATGCCCTTCGGTGCAGTGTGCCGTTACTGATACCGAGAAAGCCAATTTGTTGAATCAACACTACATCGAATCCCAGGTTGTGTGTCGACAGCATTGCACGTCAAGCAGTACAGTATCAAACGACACAGATGTTTTTCTTAGTGAAACTGACATCTGGTTTGCATTGAAAAGTATTGATGCAAGAAAAAGCAGCGGGCCTATTACTGTGACAAACGAGGTAGTGAAGGCCGGTGGTTCTGCAATGATTGTTCCGCTAAAAATTGTATTCAACAAATGCATCTCTGAAAGAAAATTTCCTGCCTGTTGGAAAATATCTTATGTCACTCCAGTTCCAAAATAGTCCTCTGACCTGACTGCTGTGAAAAGCTGGAGGCCCGTGACTTGTCTGCACCCTATTCCCATGGTTCTTGAGCGCTGCCTAAAATCCAAAATTTGGTCGTTCTGCAGCTCGAACAACTTGATTAAAAATAACCAGTTCGGATACCGGGAAAATCATTCTACAGAATTATTATGTCTGATACTTGTTAATGATATTATGAATTTCAACGATAACGGAGTTGACGTTGATTGCGTTTTTCTTGACTGTACTAAAGCTTTCGATCGCGTAGACCACGAAACAGTAATCAGAAAAATGGAACAAATGGGAATAAATCGATGCATCACTGATCTGTTGAGCGACTATCTTAAAAACCGCGTGCAAGCAGTAGTGGTAAATGGCACAATTTCATCTTTCAGAAAGGTCACTAGTGGGGTGCCCCAGGGATCGGTTCTGGGACCATTGATGTTTTTGTGTTACATGAATGACATGTCAGACGTGTTGTGTAACGGTTGTGATCTTCTTACGTTTGCGGATGACTTATGTTTGCGCAGAGCAGTGCGAGACGGTTGTGATGAGAAGTGTTTCCAAGATGACCTTGATCTGTTGGCTGATAAGGCTGAACTGAATCAGCTGTTGTTTAACCCCAAAAAGTCTGCCCACATCCGATTCACCCGAAAAAGAGCCCGGTCTGGTGAAAATGTTTACGCCATCAGGGGTGAATACATTCCAACTGTTGACAGTACAAAGTATCTCGGTGTGCATATCGATCGCCATCTCACGTGGAAAACTAATTTATCGTCCTCACTTCTCAAATAACAGCCGCTTCCACGGTGAAAGTGGCCCAGAGTGAATCTGGGTTCAAAAGTCGGAGATAAGATAACCGTTTATGACTGGCTCATACAGATTCACAATAACGCCCAGTCTCACGCAAAACGTGAAAGTAAAACGCTGCTCGAGAGCAACTGTTTTCTAGATTCACGATGAATGTTCCATGATAAACTGGATACGGTTTACCATCTGTAAAAATGTGGTTACTCTACTAACCTTGCCATCACGACGGTTGAATAATCCATAATACCGATTTCTGTTTACTGCATACTCCATAGTTAACTTGTTACTTATTTCCTTAACCGTACTTTATATCTGCGTAAATATATCACATCTATCTGACTGCGCAACAGCTATGTCATCTACACCTTCCACTTCACGGCCGTCCACTGCACTGTCTCAGAGCAAGACCAAGAGGCGAAAGACCACCAACCAGCCAGACCAACATGTTGTATTCCCTCTCGCTCCTCATTTGCCATCCGATACCAACGGCGCTGTCCAGTTTGTTCCACATACTCAACAGCCGAAGAAAGCCCGAGACTACCAGAGCTGGACAAAGCAAGAGCAGCAGGTTTTGCTTGAATGGCTTAGTATCGAGGCCAACTTCAATCGCTGGAAATCAGCAGGCAGGGAAAAAGCAGGAAAATCGAACGCCACCAGCGGAGAGAGAAAATCAAGCATAGCCAACGCTATTGCAGAACACGTTGCAAAGGAATGTAAAACCAAGCCGCGCAAACCGAAACAGATCACCGATAAACTCGGTACCTGGGAGAAAACGTACAAAGAGGCTTATGACTGGCTGAACAATACAGGTGAAGGAGTGAAAGATCCAGAGTTGGATCGCGCAGGAAACCTGCAACTACCAACAATAAAAGGTACAACACAAGTAAAAAACTACTGTAAACTTTAAAATTTTAAAGTGTATAAAAAACATGAAAACTGTTGTCCTCGTATTATTATCCATCTGCACATCACACTATGGCAAAACGGACATCTTACCTTAACTTTAAAATTTTAATTTTTTTAAAACCAGGTTCAATATTTTTTTCCGTGATATCTAACCGAAAAAGTGGGAAATGAAGGGTTTTTGAAGAATTTTAAAACTTTGTTTTTTATTATATTAAAATTGGTTTTTGCATCCAGGATTGCGTAATGACTTGTTAATCTAGCGTGGTAACTTGTCATAATGTGCATATGTGCTGTAATTGGTCATACAATTAAATGTACCTGTGCATAAGGTGCATGGAACTTGCAAGTATATTTATATGCATGTATGTATGTGTTTTAATTTCTGTATATATGCATCTGGATGTGACACACTGTACACCTGAATAAATGTTACATACTTTACCAAAGCCTGAGTTTGCATTATTTGTAGAGGCAGTCCTGAGGCGATGCAGGTTCTTCTACGAATTAGACCCGATCTTCTTTGGGCGTCCTTGCATCATGCCACCAAGCGTTAACGAAACAGGAATGGACGGATATGACCCGGAAGACTTGCTCTTTGCTCTTTGGACAATCGGCAAATAATACGAGCGAAGCGGACACTTCAGCAGCGACTGGGCAGCCACCGCCGGTCGCGATCGCCGAGGATGAGGATTTCAGAAGTGCGCATGATAGACGGCTGGATGGGGATGCTGACAGCACCGATTCGGACACGGAAAAACCAGCGCAGAGTGTGAAGGAAATTAACGGAAATGGGAAGGGCAATAAGCGAAAGCAGCTACCGCCGCCGCCACCGAAGCAGCCTTTGACGTTGTCGGA
>JAQGAU010000204.1:0-34687 GCA_034698045.1 Paramacrobiotus richtersi
GTACTCCACTTACTGTACAGAGCACAATTTTATAAATGTTCTATATTTTACGAATTTAAGACAGAGTAATACGTTACCACAACATTACCACAAGTTGACTGAACTGATCTATCATCTAAGCGGAATCGATCAAGTAGATCGCGTCGCGTTTTTTTGCAGGTGGTACAGAGTGATAAATACTTAAATTAATGCGAGTGCAGTTTTGGCGACGCTTTCCGTAATAATTTATAACTTGGTGACTGTAATGGTTTGAACAATGGTTTGAATAACGACAATGGATGTTTTGTTGTTCAGATTTGTTTCATTATTTTGCCCTGGTATTATTACATAAAAACTAAGAAAAACGCATTTAATCGAATCGTCAATCGCCACCATTTTTCAGTCAATTTACCTGTTCAACGTCTACACTCTGCCGGTACAGTACAAGCCTACAAGGGCTACACAACGCACAATGACGAGGGCAAATAGTCGGTCCAACCTCCGAGGAAGCTGGAGGGCGGCATTATGGAATATGGATGATGTTCAAAAATTTGCCGATAAGTAAACCGAACACTAGCCTAAGGGTATACGTACGTAGCCACCAATCCTCTTGCCGAGTAACATATAACCACTGCCCATCTGGGTCATACTGGAACCTTTACGAAGCATCTGACGAAGAGGCAGGCCGGTATCACTAGAACTTGGTATTTCGTTATCCCGAATCATTCCTTTGCTGGTCCTTACCGCGGCAATATCGGCATCCGGCGGAAAAGACTGTATGTCACGGTAATGTTCGTTGATCTCTCTTATGATTCTTCGTGTCACTGTTGCTCGGAGACGTAAGCAGGCTCATGTTATCTTCTCTCGTGATCAATAATCATTTGTATTTTCCCATCAATCCCGATTCCGGCGGTGAGAGACATTGCCATACGCGGAGAGAACACGGCCCCCATCGACATCGGCTTTTCAGCTGCAAAACGAATAAAGAACAGCGAAAGCGTCCAAGATTTCTGGTGCTCCTTGCGAACTGAAATCGTTAGAAATGGACAGTCAGAATCATAAGACCTGATGGATTAACTGCTTTGTCTGTCTGCAATCGTCCGGACTCATTTGGGATGCTGGCTGCTCCTGCACGGCAACCACGTCGTCGCCAAAAAAGGTCGGGACTGCAGCGCATAACCGCGCAAGACCGTGAAAAAGAACAATATTACCTTTGAAGACAGCGTCACCATTTCTTGCCGGCGTCTACGAGCCCTGGAGTTTCTGGTAAATCTGCATGAGCTTTTCAAAGCACTAGATCGTAAAATTTTTGTGGTAACGGGCGATCCACGCGATTGTGCGATTCTGAAACGACGTTTTTCTGTTGCTCTTATTAACGGTAGTGTGTCTGCGTATTTAGTACAGTCCTGTCACTCCAGTCTGAAATGCAAAACTTTTGCGTATGAATGCATCCGGTATATACGGCGATCCATAGACAAGACAAGATAACTTCATTCCCCAAATTTCCATGGCAGAGGCACAACGCTTTGTGCCGCACATAATAACACTGTAAAAAAGAGGCTGAACCAGATTTTCTAACATAAAAGTGGGTTATCGCAAAAATAAATTAATTAAAATTCATGAAAATGCGAAAAAAAAATTAAATGGATTCATGAAAACTGGCATGATAACAGCCATTCAAGAATCTAACAATGGTATTTTTCAAAGCTTCCCGGTTGTGGTTCACTAAATGTCTTCTCTTCTTCGAACGTTATGAAATTATCAATGTACGCTTGTGCCATAAATATATCACGGTACCTCTGTTACGGCGAAAGGTCAGTTCGCAGTTCGTGATGTATTTCGTACCGGTTAATGGTAAAAATCTGGACGAAGCAAGTGTTGCCAAAACAATATATTAGATATGCAAGAGAAGCCAAAACGATGCGATCACGCAAGTTTCATTTTTTTATGGACGAATCTTTTTGTCCAACGAGGCTTTCTCCACTCCACTTGCTCAGGCGATGGCGTGAGCGTTAATAAACTGGCGTAAGATTCATTCCACAGGAATATCATAAGGGAGCCGAAAGTATAGTCGCTTGTACAGGTACTTTCCGGCCGTGCTGGATGTACTCAGGGTATCCGGGAAGAAAGCATGGCTTTGCACACATTCGACAGTTACAACCTGAAACAGTTTGCGTTAGGCGGTCTTCCCTCCAAAGCTCAAGGACTGTTCCAAATCGATGAACTGGTTTATTTGCTACGCACCAGCCCATAGTATGGCTATCACGTTATACCGAAGCAGTTCGATGCTGTCCAATTAGGTGCTGTCCAGACGCTGCCCGACATCAGCATCCAGACAATCTCTGGTCGCAGATGACTCTATCGGTTTGGTGAGCAGGTCTTGGAATGCGCAGCGCAACCGGTTTGCTTTACCGGCCTATGTTGTGACGTCGGAACTTCAGCGCAATTATGGTGTTTACGATTCTGCCTCGCATTGAAATTCCAGCCAGTGCAGCTGGGGTTTATGGCGTAAGCGATACTGGTGTTATCTTCCGGACAAAAGTTTACGGAAGCATCGGTTGCTTAGGATAGACCAGTCATGGAACTGAACTATTCCGGAATCCGGAGTGAGATTGCCGGTAACCGGAACAACTGAGAACGCGGGTCTAGTGGCGGCACTGGAGCAAGAGTCTGCGACATAGTAAAATGTTTTACCTTCTGCATCGCTCGCAATTTTCCCGAACCCCGAATAACGTTCAGCTACGTGTTGCTATTGCTGTGTGCTATGTTACGAGCGTTGTTCAGTTGCAAAAGTGTTTCCACCGTCGTTCACATGCACCTGCAAGAAGACAAGAAGCCATCATGAATTTTCTCGTGTTGTTGACGAATATCCTGTGGGACAATAGAAGGACCATGGCGGCATCGCGAAAAATTTCTTTGCCGGTAGTCTGCGCAACCAAGGGAGTTCTTGGCGAATCAACGAAAGAGCTTTCACGTCCTTCGTTCAAGCGATTTCTGTAGTCCATGCGAACTTCTTTTGCCTTTAAAGGCAAAAACACCATTTTGCTGTTGCGATTGTTATGTGGTAATGCGGCTCGCGTACTGGGTACACGGCCATATATTGGGGCACTCTCGAATGGCAGTAGCGGTATTGGTGGTTGCGGCCTTAACTGCAAACATATAATTGCAGCTGTTTTTAGCCCGGCATCGTCCGGTCATTAATGAATAAACTTTTTTGCAGTTTGGTATTTGCTGGTCTCGTGCTGTTATGTACATAAATTTATTACGATCAGCCTAAAACTTCAAGTTGAGGTCACGCAGTACCACCACTCACCCGTCAGTTGTTAACATTGAACCAATCTGTCATACAGTACAGTTTCAAAGCACTAGTTCATGCAAAGTCGCTTTTAAAAATACTGCTACATCCGGACTGCGTTAAAGCAGGATATCATCCCTTCTGTGTCTTACGAGCACATCGTCCCGTGTCTTCCCGTTTCTGTCCCAACCCACTTGCGATGTACTTCTGCGGCGATCCACATGAATTCATGAAAACTGGACTTTCAACTGCCCTTCAAGAATTTGATATTGGCCATTTCTGTTCAAGCTTCACTGATGTGGTTCAAGCTGAATATCTTCTCCATTTCGAAGATTATCGAGGATATGAAATTGCTAATGTGCGTGTCTGTCATTATTATAGTGTCATTACTACAGCACGGCACATCTGTAACTGCATACTTACGGCTGTAGGTACTTGTTTTAGCGCCAGCTTCGTTGTGTCGCACTTCCATTAACGAGAGAGATTGTTACTTCGACAGCGGCTGCGGGATATGTCACATTCTTTAAGGATCACGGGATATTGCATCCGCGCCTCCAGTGCCATGGCATAAGTGCAATATCCCGTGATCCGTAAAAATTGTGACATACCCTGCAGCCACTGTCGAAGTAATGTAACTGACAGCGCCTGCCCATTTTTTGCAGGCGTGCACCGGTGGAGTTTTGTTGTAAAAGGTCATATGTGAATGCATGAAACTTTACAGACCGTGCGGCGCTGAACCTGCAGATAAACTTGCATAATGATAATATCATGTTTGTAACATTATTACTGGTTCAAGGTTTCGCTGTGTTGATCAATCGGGACAGTCACACATGCGGGCGAAGTCGCTTGCTTGAAACTTTTAGAACATGTACAGAACGATGCATGCTGGACTAGTACAAGTGCTAGTTTTGTTTAGTTCATTCAAAAGCAGTTTAGAGCAGAGGAACTCGTGATACTCACAGTATTGTCATTTAGGGAAAGATCGGAACAGAGGGCTGTGTATTTTTAGATAGAAGAAGATGTTACACTTAACACGATGCGAAAGCGTGTCAATCGTACAACGCTCAGTTACGCTCCACCATAGTTTCAGTGTATTTCAGGATGTTCGTAGAGTGGTCATTTATCGACAGAATTGTCCTTCCCTTGCACCATTCCGCCGATGTGTCAAATCGGTGTTGCTGACGAATTCCTACCGTGTAATGGCGGCATTGAACAATATGGTGGAGAATGTCGGTCGGGAAATTCAACACTTCTAGCAGAAGGCTGAACCGTAAGATACTCTCTGATTCGCCAGTACCGCACTGACGGTCTGACCACGACCAATCCTTTCGCCGCGCCGACAATGCCGCTGACGAAACAGCGGCTACAGTCACAACAGTCATCCGAACGAATTCGAACGGAGTTGCGAGCAGGGGCGAAGGAAATACAGCCATAGCACAGTGGTAGCGTACCACCTATCCTTGGACCGGCAATGCATGGGCGACGGCCGGAGAAGCGTTCCGGCCAGGCCACATTGCCAAACTGGTGACCACGATGATGGCAACAGAGTACCAGCATAAGGGCGCCACCAAATGGGCGAATACGCGTTATCGCAAAAGTCAGCTGCATGCAGTCCACGAATCACCGCTAATCACGTCTTTGCATATAAAGAGAGGAAAGGTTAAGTAGATCGATTCTTTAGTCGCTATCGTTTTTTTCAGTAATTGTGTTTATTACTGAACCATAATATCATACGTGTACACACACAGTCATTCCGTTAAAAGAACAATATTAATCCAGCAAAAAGATCTCGTCTAGGCCGGCAGAATCGGGTATCGTACCCAGAACACAAAGGGCATTTCCCGTTTGCATTAACATGGACAATTTCTGTCGACTGTTGTAAAAATTATTTTGAACGCGGTTTTCCTGTGACGGGGATTAGATCTCTTCCGATTTTGTCGACTATGGTTTTCGTCCGTTGTCCCTTGGTAACGTAAATTTAAAAGACTGCCGACGTGAAGACGTAACGATTCCCCAAGAAAGCGTACTTCCTGTGTTCTGCGAGTTCTGCTGCTGCGCCGGCTTTCTGGAAAGACCTGTCACAGTACGAATTGCACAAGGTGTCCACGCAGATTATACCGATCGAGAGGGCTTCCCGCGTTCGCAGGCGGTGTAAGCAACTACGTCTGGCTTTCTCTTGTTCTTTGTCGACAACCCTTTCGGCCCCAAGAAGGATGGATGTCTGGACGTCTTCAGTGCGCGGGCAAATTAGGCTTTAATGCTATCATTTTTTGGTATGACTGTTCAAGTTCTACGGTTACAGTACAAGGGAATCTACAGGCGCATTTACACAAAGGCCACAGATCATTCACACTTGTATTGAATTCAGTTACTGAGATATTGAAAACAACATATCTAAAATGTGATGATATGCCGGCTGGAAAACTGCTGTACTTGTGCTAGTACGTTCTTTGGCATTAGAGGTCACTCAAGTAGTCAATCATGTTTATGAGGCAGCGAACAGTCGTATTAAACTACCAACGTCTCAATCTATTACATTGGCGTGAAGATGTGAACTTAATAAGGCAACATGAGTACCAGACGCTCCCAATCAGCCGCAACTGCCGCTGCAGAAGCCGACAAAGACAGGAATTGCTCCGGATCGTTTTTTTCGATCCACCCTCAATGGAATGGAAGTACTAGAAGCTGCGCCTCAAGAACCATTTGCTCTTGACCAAAGTCCACACAAAAATGCAAGCTGCATTGCATCCCAGTGCGTTGAGTTCCGAGCCGTTTGAATTCCTCGCCAAGATGTGCGAGTCACAGGAGCCAATGGAACTGGCCATTGACGTACCAACGCCTGGACTCCTCCTTCAAAGTACACTTTGTATTACCCAATAGGTCAAGTTGTTTGACACGAAACAGAAGTCGGATGGAACACTACCACAGTATGCGTGTCACATAAGGGCTAAGGCAAACAGGGGCGATTTCCATGAGGGCGTACGGAGGAAGAATTATGACCACTGGGTTCGTTATGGGACTAAAGAATGACAAGACTGGAAAGGAACTGGTCACGAAGAACCAAGCCACTAATAAAATCACCCTCGACGCGGCCTCTGAAGGCGTAACCACACGTGAAAAATTGCAGATGGACGTTCCACAGCCCGAATCAAACATGAACAAGGTTTCACACAAGGGCAAGAAACGAAGCACGAACCGGAAGAAGGAGTTTTCCCGATGCGGCCGACAGAACCACTCGCCGGACAGCTGCTTCTTCAAGGACAAAGATGCCACCATTGTGACGAGAAGGGTCATTCATCCCGAATGTGACACGAAAAACGCAAACAAGTACATCAGGTAAGAACCATCGACTAAGCCATACGACATCCTGGACTGCTGAGCTCAAGTCTGGATGCGGTGCAAAGAGTCCTTGGTCAGCGTGGTACGATCATTTTTAGACATTTTGCTGATCTCGAGGTCACAGCCTCTTTTCTATTTTTTTTCATAACAAGGGAAGGTGTGATGCATATGCCAGCTGGGTAAGTGTCGCCTTTGTGCTAGTAATTTCCTTGGCCTTAAAGGTATTTCCTGTGGTCTGTCTGATGTTTACGAGACAGCGAGCCGTTGTATCAAACTACTATAGCTAGCGTCTCAATAAATCACATCAAAGCAACAAAACTCACAACAACGAAAGCAAGAAAGCAAGTACCTAGTTGGTACAGACTTCGTGGAATGCTTAAGAAGATGGAATGGAAGATATGCGTTGGTTAATTAGTTGCTGATGGGGGAACCGAACCCAGGAGTATCTAGCCGCTAATTCTGTGGCCGAAAACATAATACTGCGTAATCCGCGTGATATTTGAACCTTTGCAAAGATTGTGACGAAGAGGCTGGTCCGCAGTACAAGATCCTAGTGTTACGTGGGCCGAATCAGCTGTTCACTTGCGCATACCCTGGCAACATTGGAATCTAGCGGAAGAGACGGTAATGTTTATTGATTTGTCATCGGGATTGTTGCGTGTGACCCTTGCTCGAAACCTGAAGCAGCCACATGCTAACGTCATCTCCCAGAATTCATTGTCATGGTGTGGATGGTCGTTTCGGTTTCCGTTTCCGGTGATGAGAGACAGCTAACCGCGGATAGTACGGGACACGCCAGCGATCTCTGCCTTTCCATTACAAAAGCAATAAGGAGCAGCGAACGTGTCGATGGTTGCTGGGATTCCTTGCGAACCGATATCATTGGGAACGTACAAGAAGAATGGAAAAAGACGCACGAAGGAACAACTTTGGTGCCTGTCGAGCATCTTCAGGGCACGTTTGGGATGCTCGCTGTTATTCCACGGTGAAAACGTCGTATGTGCAAGGATCGTCAAAAAATGTCTAGGCTCATAGCCGTGTAAGAAAGTAAAACGAACCGTTATGCATTTTTGAAACATCACCACCACTTTTTGCCGATGAGAGGAACCACGCAATTCTGGCGAATGAACAAGAAAGTTTTTCAAATTATTAGGTCGTCAGATTCTTGAGATAATGGGCGAATTACGAGCTTGTAGGTTCTTGTAAGAATGTTCTGTTGCACTTGGTAAGGAAATTGCGAATGCGTAATATGCACGCTGCCCTGGAATGAGGCGCCATCGAATGATACTAGCGGTACTGGTTGTTGCGACTTTAATTTTCAAAATGATTGCAGTACCTGTTTTTATCGCCGGCCTTGGCGTTGTTGCAGTTTGCTGTGTGTGATTGCCCAGTGCGTTCATGTACATAAAATTCATAAATACTATAAGCCTACAAATTCCAGTCGAGGTTATGTAACAGGGTCAGTCAATTCTAAACAATAAACCAATCTGCCGTACTTGTACAGTGAAAGTAATTCTCGCCACTACCACACGCAAACTGCGGATGGGACGTTGCTTGCCGCGTAATTGTTGCATCCTGCCATCTCGTGTTGGAAAGTCGCGACAGGGAACTGCGGTGCTGTTCAATAGCTGAGAAGAAGCGGAATACAAATTTGGCGACCAGACGGGATAGGTATCCAACTGTGCTTGCACCGGTATGGCTGCGTAGAATTTGTTGGATTTTCTCAAGGAACGATCACCAGGCAGTTTGCATTATCCCATTCGAGCTGTGATCCGGCATGAACAAGAGAGGCGCATGCTCGACAAACACTGTAAAAACGATCACTGTCAAAACAAACACTGGAAACGTACGGTCACATTGTCTCATAGCGCATTGTTTCTTATAAAATCCATCTACAAAGCGTGTCGAACTTGGTGGACGACGTGCCGTATTTACTGCTGTAGTTTGGTACGCTCCGCAAATACAACGTGGGGACTAAAAAATTCAGTCATATGAATGTAAGCGGTGCACTGTATGCGGGGATCCACATGAATTCATAAAAACGGCCATCAGAACCGCCGTTCAAGAATTTAGTATCCGGCGTGTTCTCTGCTAAGTGTTGTGGCTTCATTACATTCGCAACGACAACACAGTATAGATATGGTAGTAGTAGTAGACAGTTTACGTTCGACCCTTCGAAACACTTCGAACCACCAAGTCAACCTGTTTCCCGGTTAAGACATGTTCACGAAAAGGAAATTCAAGCTACGGAAAACAGCAAGGCATCAACGAAAAAATCAACAAAAAACAAACAGTGCATGTCATGATATGGTTCCAGAAACTTGTCACATAAGCGCGTTGACAACTGTTTATTTTTTTTCAAAATGTCAATCCATGGAACGCTTTCGACTGACGCCTTGAAGCTTGTCAGCGTGGCGCGGTCGTATTCAGTTCACCTAGGCATTCCGCAACTTGACCGTTACAAAACCGTGACAAAACCATGCATGCACATAATGCAACTTACTGGTACCAGCTCTCTAATCAAATTAATGAATGCTTCAGAGAGGGTTAATTGTTGATCTCTATCCCATGACCTTTATTTGACCACAGCCAGTACGCTACAATATGGTTCATTTGCAAGGTTTTACGGATGTGGTTAACTTCGCATCTTCGCCATTTCGAAGATCAGAAAATTATTACTGCGCGTGTCTACCATAACTAAAGCATGGCACATACTGCAGCCTTTTTTCGGCGTGCTTCGGTGGAGTTTGTATGTAGAAGATCAATATGTAAATATTGACCAACTAACCAAAATAGAAGGTCAACTTCGTAAAATGTGTAACGCCAAGCAGATTTCATACCTGTGTACAGTAATGCGTAGGTACGTGACCTTATTCCAGGTTAAAAATGCTTCTGTCATTGGGGACAGCCACGCTTTATCTGCGGGCAATAATGCAGTAGGTCTGGACTTCCGGCCGCGCTTTGTTATTATAACCGCACACATACATATCGTGAATACACACCGGTGCTAAATGCCGGTTTTCTTTATTTTATTCCTGCGAAAGCAGATGAATCCATTGCACACGCAGCACCTATTATCTGCCATCAAGGAGGCTGCAAAACAAACAGAGTTCAGTGTATTTTAAGATGGGGGTATTGCACTTGACACGATATCAACTGAGCACGATACAGAATATTTCCGTTAACTTTCAGGGTATTGACAGAAACATTGAGGTCTTTTATTCTTACCATCAGGAATGTCTTTCCAGTGCACGTTTATGTCGATAGGCAAATTCGGTGTTTCCGACGAATTTCGCACTGTGGTATTCGTTGACGGGATGATGCAGAACGCCGGCTTTATTAAAATGGCACTTTGCGGATCACGAAAACGTTTGCAAACTATACCCGTGCACTTTCGTTCGTTGGGCATAATGCCGTATCACTTCTACTACTGTCTACAGTCAATGAATGTCACTGGACGAGATGACACACCAACAAGATGGAAATAAACTGAAGCAACAGACGCTATTGAAACACAAGTGAGAAAACCATGCAATCATAGAAAATCTACATGGTTTGAATGGTGACTGCATTTGTCCACAGAAGCTTTCTCCATTACACTTTCAGAAATAATGGCTTGATCACCAGTAATCCGGCATGACAAGGTCGGTACACAGGCAAGATATAAGAGATCCGAAAGTACGGTCACGTCACTGGGAGAGCTGCATTCCATGATGAATGTTCCCAGAGCATCCAGAAAGAAAGGATGTCTTTGCACTGCAGCAATCTGGGAAGTAGAACCCGAAATGGAGCATACTACAGATTTCGATTGGCGAGTTAAAAGGATGGTTTCAGACTTTCAGTTACTGCGACATTCACGAAACGTATTGATGGTCTGCCCACGACCCATCCGTTCGTCGCGCCGACAGCAATCATGCCGCTGGAACGGCGGCTACAACCACAACCGTTAACGAAAGAGTTTGAGCGGAGCAGTCAGCTGGGCCGCTGGAAATACCGCTCCACTTGACCCTGGAACGGCTATCCATGGACGATGGCCTGAAAACCGTTACAGGGCCAGTATACGGCATTACCGCAGACCACGATGACGGCAAAGGTCTGCGAAAAGGCGGCGGGCGCAGGCGATTGTTACAGGCGATTAACAGCATCCCCTCTACAGACGGCCATTAGTATTACCACGATAGACTACTATCAGTACTTGTAGTCTATCATGGTACTTCAACCGCCCGATGCCTTGTAGCCAGCCTGCTGGCGTGGTATCTCAGTGCCGCCAAGAGACATCAACGAGTCGGCACACGAAACGGCGGCAGAACATCCTGTGACATTATCATCCAGCACCGGTATGCGCAATGCGGTGGACGAAAACGTTACTGTACGATGTTTTCCGCAGTTTCCTCCAGCAGATACAGTTTCAAACAGTGCATATTCGGCAGCAGACAACAGTTTGCAACGGAAATTGGAATGTATAGCATTTGAAAGCAGTGACGCTGTAGTGTAGTTCCCGTACATCCCCTGCAACCTAGACAGACACGTCAAGGCCGGCTGCTAGGTCGGTAGGGTTGCAGATCCTCAACATTGACCGCCGTGGTCAATCAGTGCCGGTCCTTTTTACCTGGGACACCCGCTCCCGATGGATGTCATTGCATACGTAGGCGGTGCAGTTGCACCGCCGAGCGGGTGACCTTCTCTCGGACAGTCTGGCGTTCATTGCAACAGGAGGGACGTTCGGGTGCAACACCGTGGACGGCGCAGACTGGTATCGGTGCTGATCAGGCGGTAAGTGCAGTCCGACTGTCGGGAATGCACAGTCCAGCACCGCATATACGTTACCAGCACGGCACCGCCGGCGCTGGGTGAATGTGAACTCCGCTCGCGTAACCCTTGCAGCTGCGTCAACTACCGGACAGACACGACAAATCCCAGGCGAAACTCTCATCTGATGGTTCATCGGCGCGCAACACAGGCAGTCTCACCAAACGTCCGTGAACTCCCAGGTCTGCATTAAATTGAACACGTAAGTACCAGGGATCGTGCAAATATCGGTGCATTTGAGTTTGTTATTATTTCTATTTTCACCATGCAAACATATTAAATAAAAATTGATATAAGGAAAGCACAATGAAATATTTGTCACAAAGAATCAGTATCGAAATCCAAAGAGGAAACGCCGTGTGCATTCTCGGTACTTGTGATTGCAGTAGATTGGATGAGCTCTTTCTGAATGTGTAAAGTGTGTGTTCGCGAGGCGAGTTTGTTTGTTTTTATCGGTGTTATTTCAGTGTTTATGTCTTGAGTTATTCATTATTGTCAGTCAAGTACTGCAAAGCGCAGCAGCTAAGGTGGAAAGAAATAATATTATGCAAAATTGATATAAAATTTACAACTATACGGTGAGTGTACTCGTATATGATACAGGATACTCAAACAGCATGATTGATGATACCTACTAATTGTGAACGTCTAGGTGTTTAAATTTCACAAGTTTGTAAGGTAACTATTGTGGTGCAATACGATCGTATGTTTTCTGCATTTTGTGCAGACTTCCAAGTGAATTCGAAGAGTGCAAAGGAAGACCCGATCGAAAAGTTAACAACGACAGCGACCAAAAATGTGGGAGCAACCATTTACCCGTCTGTAGCGCCAGAATTTCGACGAACTTTAACATACAGTCGGAAATGAATTGCCTAAGATTACAGATGCAACAGCGCGGGTGACGTCATGCCAACAATAACAACTTTATTCCCCCAGATTTCTCTGGCAGGGTCACCATGACCACTGCCACTGATGTTACAGTAAGGATTCCTGATTAAATGACAGAAGTTTTGAAAGTTAAAAGCAGCAGCCTACTACAAAAAAGAAATCGGAGCATCATCCATCTAAACAATCAAGTCATAGGAAAAGTTTAAGAGATCCGTATCCACGAGAAACAAAACAACAAAAAAACAAACACATCGTTGCTGAGAGCTCAAAAAATCCATCTGCTTACAAAATCATTTGTTGGCCACATGTGTGGATCATTGAACTTAGCTGCCATAAGGCATGGCCCATCACGATGTGTTTTACATTATATGTAGAGTCAATGAAACAATTGGCAAGAATCACCGCTTTACAGCAGTTGTAACTATCATTGTATCTATCTGTATTGTGACTGGTACAGCTTGCGCCTGTAGTAAAGCTAATCAGTTTTAAAAAAGCTATTTGTTCTCTGAAAAATGACAGCTGAAAGCAGAAACTTTGTGATTTCTCCGAGAGCAACAAAGGAAAGGAAAGCTAAGAGATTTCCTTTGACCACGATTTTTTGCCTTGTTTTTCGAAATTCCTTTAACTAATCTGCGGATTATGGAGCAAGTGCAGCAAAAATGACCCAAATAGGGCAAGAGCACCGCAGTCAGAACTACTGAGCTAGTGTCCAAACAAATGCTGTAATCGGATTTCATTCGAACCCGGATACGTCCGATTCCGTAGTCCGAGCGCTCTCAAAGAAAAGCAAGCCAGACAGGGGTTGTTTCGTTGTCTGTGACAGTGCGGGAGTCTGGCAGACAAAATTTTGTGCGATCTGTTGAACTGAATCTAGCCATTGTTCGGTCACGGATTTTCCGATAGCGTGGCAGACCGACTGCAGTTCGAACACCACGCAGTAAGAAGTTTGCAGAAAGTCAGTGCGGAATATCTTGTGTCTGCTGTTGATTGATTAATGTGGAAAAGTTCCGTGGATCTTGGCTTATGATTATATCATTCGGTCGATACGATCCATGTGGATTATTCATCCCGTTGTATTAAAGATTTATTGCTGAGATAGTGCCGCGCATCGCTCCTGTGTCCTGGTGAAGATTTATATCCACAGGTAAGGGTAATGCGATTTAATGTAAACTTTAAACTGATACGAAAATAAGACAGTGAGAAAAACGTCACGGTGTACTTTCTAACGGAGGATTTTCTAATGCACACTTTTAATAATTTTGAATGCAAACATTTAATCTAATGCATCTGAGATTGCACCACCTGTTGCTACATTTTGGCTGTTTCGGACGACCGGAATTTGACCAACATTCCGCTTTAATTCGGAAATCCTGCGACAGTCGAAACGGCAGACTGGTAAGCCGTAAAAAAAAAATTTTGTACAGTTTTCGAGCATCCAGCACATATCAAACTGCGCATTTTAATTCCGACTCACTTCCCCAGGAGTCTAGGAGACCAGCAAATACAGCTGTCACGCAAAATCTGTACAACGTGGGCGCATCATATTTTTGCCAATTTTATGTAAAGCTCCAGCAGGTTTTTGGTGAGACTAATGACGTATACATGTTACCAGCACAGTTCCTAAGCACTATGCGAACAAATGACAGACAAAACGTCCAGAAATGTGTTTTTACAGTCCAGAGGAATGTTTGTTTTAGGTTTGTACTTATTTGTTCTATTCTAAAGGCTCCAGATTAATGAAATCGGTTAGGACGTAAATTAACCTTATTGCATCAACAAGTTTGGTTTTATAAGATCACATGTCTGTGCACATCATAACACGCCCACTTTTGGATTGTAAAAAAACTTCTCTAAATATTTTTTATATTTCATAATTACCTCATTATGATTAAGTTATTAGTATTACGTTTAGCAACAATGTATTAGCAATTAATAATGTATTTACAGCGCAACATGTTTCTGGTTAATAATATGCGTTATCAAAACAGTTAGTGAGCGAGTAACGTTTGTTCGGTATGTGTTGGTTAATTCCGATGAACAAGAATCATAGTCAAGCAACAAACTAAGTTATTGCCGTTATGTTGAATATCGTTTAATTTCTTTATAATACTGCAAACTGTGTTCATTGTCAGTACGTAAGATATTTGCTACAACTACGGTTCCCCTTCCAATCACGCACCGCAGTATCAAAAGGTGACTTTATCAAATCACTGCGTCAAAAGCGGTTACAGGACAACCAAATCCTATGTAACTCACGTCTGAATTAATGCGGCATAAGCTATCCACAGGATCGTGTTAATGAATCGGTTACAAAATGTACAAGTTTCTTCTCATCAGAACTGCGCATGTCGCAGCATGCGTTCAGCGAAATATCCGATTGATACGATCACACAACAGCTTAACGAGCTTTAGATCAAAGACATCACAGAGAAATTCGTACGTCGTCGCTCCACTATCGTATAGGTAGCTAGCGGTCCCATTTCATGCCATGGGTTGAGGGTGGGAGGTCCTCCGAGCAAATTCCGGTCAGGCTATTAACATTAAACTGGTTCCATCCAGCAGGTAATGATCCAAATGTGTTTGTTAGTGGCGATCATTTTTCCGTCGAAAACTTACGTCTTTTCTCCGCTTCCATCAGTTTGGTGGCGGAATCCGAGGGTGTTGATGCCCAAACCATTCCTAGTTCTGAAATTTTACAAATTTGTTACCTGCGGCTTTCGTCAACTGGCATCAACGCACAGTTAGTCTGTATAACAGTTGATCGTGACTGTTTCTCGCCCCTTCTAGAATGCGTTTCAAAATCTCGTTTAAAATCCATCACCTCGGACATAATTGTTCCTCACGGGTTTTACATAGCCCAATTCTAGGCTGTGTCAAATCTGCTGCTAATCTACGTTTACACGGATCAGATACTGACTCTGTTGACGGCCGTTTAGGCATTTTTAACTGCTGAATTGTATCGGTTAAACTGCCCGTCGGCTCTTTTTTACCTGATGATGTTTCTAACGACCAATCTATACAAGGATCATCCATCGGAAGTCCACATTTACGAGTTTCCGCTGGTGACAACACCAGGTTATCACGTTCGTACTGCTGTCTATAATATTTAGCATTTGCAAGATCACCTAACTGTTTATCACGAGCGGCTTGAAACGAACATGCATCTGCATGTCGTGGAAACACACACAAGAGCCATAAAGGCCGTAAAGGTCTTTAATGGCAAATCATCGACAACCTGGTCTGTGCTGTAGCACAGGCCCATGAGAACTCGCATATACGGGAAAAACAGGCAAAAGCTGCAGCCACCGAATGATCTGGCGAGCCGCACGCAGTGCGAAATCGACAGCCAAAACGCATATGCCACGTGGCATACCACACAGCGCCAAACCCTATCACACATGACACCGCCGACTAAAGGCGCAAACACCAACGAGCACGGTACGCACTCCCGTGAGCGGGAGCGTACACCCTCGTTACAGGCTTTTCTGTTTTTCTTCTCGCTCTTTATTAATTTTACCCAATTCCTTGTAATATGCCAACTCGGTCTGTAGTTTATAATTCCCCAAACGGAGTAATCTAACTTCATCTGAAGTCGGTTCTCTAATATGCGGTCTAATTTCGGTTTATTTACTTCCGCATTCGCGGTTTCATCCTTTACTTCCATTTTAGTCGTTTCCACTTGTTTTATTTTATCGGCCTCCTTTACGGTAATCTTTTCTTGAAAGAGTTGAATCTGATCTACGGCTCTACCAGCAAGCATACCAGGCTCTATTCCGCTTTTCTCTTAATCATGCATTTAGACACGTCCTCCGGTATACGTGGAGAACTTGACATAGTTGTATTAGTGCTACTCGGACAACCTTGTGTCGATTTTTGTCTATCCAACATTTCAATCTAAAAGGCACAATTTCCAACTTTATTCCAGTTTTAGGAAGCTACCATAAGACTATTAATTAAAAAAGTTTATGCAGTATCAATTATTATACATTTATCATCCAATAAACATTTTAACGCATTTAATTTATTTATCTACTTGCGCTATTTATTCGCTTTATTTTAAATCCTCCGAAATCCTAAAGGAAGATTTTACATCTCCGGTTTGTGTTAAATCCTTCGGAATCCTCAATGAAGATTTTACAAACTTTTTTGAAAATTTACGCGACGATCTGTCAGCCAGATGTAAGAGTGGAGCTCTACCACTAATTCACTTTTCCCATCCCGAACGAAATCCTCAAGCTCATGCATACGAGGAAATCCTCAACCTGCAGCAATGTGCACGACTGGCCAACCCACCAACATCGTACACATGTTTGTAGACAATTTCTCCTCTACCCTGGGCGACGACCAGTCAGTCCATACTTGAAGGGAAATCCTCAACCTCCAAGTTCCGCTCTCATCGCCGGTGCCATATCTACCGACGGAATACCGCCCTACGACGCATTCGCGCCGTTTGTGTTACTTTATGTAGTTATTGTTAGTCCATTTCCACAAAATTTATGTTGCCATATTTTACGGGTGCAGGTCGAGACTCCTGCTCTTATATCACGGCATCCAAATTTGCTTCACAATTCTACATCGTGCCATTCGGCATTTATCTACATATTTCTCAGCTGATTTATGCAGTATTGCTCAAACGATTTATCCCGTTGCACCTGGGCCACGGGTATGAGAAGCGATTTATCCCCGTATTTATTTATGTGTGCGCATCAATTCACACCTTTACAGGGCTATCGTTACTTCGCGGTGCACTTGGCTCATTTTGCGATGTACTAGGCCCATTCGTGCTGTTATTATTTTCCCATACGGGATTTCTTCAATTACTACCGTTCCAGTCCTGTCTAAATGGATTGTTAAAACGATTTACCTGGGGGATTTCCCCCATTCACATTCCGATTTACGCCGGTATTATTCCCGATATTACTGTTTCTTTCTCTAGAAGAACGTCGATTGCTATGATGCGCAATATAGACCGGGTTGCTACGTCTATCCTCATTTTTAAAAATACAATCCCGGATCCAGTGACCCTTCATATTACAGTTATCGCAGAAAATTACACCAGGGCCTACCTCTTGCTGAACGACAGCATGTGGTTCAGTGCGGGACAGCATGTGCCTGTTCTTATTCCCTTTAAAATTCATTCCCTGTGGGAATGTCGGTTGATTCTGAAATTTTCTACCGGGCGTATCGCCAATAAATTGTATTATTATTATTTTTATTATTAAAATTACCCCTATACGGGCTTCTATTACTATTACCATAACATTTATCCCTTTGACTACTGTCGTTATTTATCGGTTGTACCGAGTCCCTTCGGGACTCGTTATTGTTTACTGGTTGCTGTCTTGCCGTGACCACACACACGTCAACAGCCTCTTGACGTTTTTCTTGTTCGAATTTAATTCGTACTTGCTGTTGTCACTTGTCAAATGCCGCGCTTTAGTTACCGAATCGGCCGGCGTGCAAGGATTTGTAACATTTAAACCCCAGTTAAGCGATCAACCTACATTCTTTAATCCCGCGGTCAAATATGTACTGACCATCGCGGGTTTATCCGTAAAACCCGCCTTATCACACAGCATTGTCCTATGCTGGTAATATTTTTCAATCGACCCTCTACCAACCTGAAATTCTCGAGTCTTAAATTGATTTGGCGCATTCGTTCATTTATCGGGGCGCAAATCTATCCTCGAGAGCCTTCATCCACGATTCGAACGTTTTAGGTGCTACAGTGAACGTCAAATAAGAATCGAACCACCGTAGTGCCATGCCTTCTAACGCATTCGTTAATTCCAGAATTTTGCGTTTCTCGTCCATTTATTTACATTTTCTTTGGCTGTAAACCGCACTCTAAATCCACCAATCTCGTCCTTTTTTACCATTAACTTTAGGGTTTTTTACGTCTTCCTTCTTCGGTCCAATTGCTTCTCGAAATCTATCGCGTAGGACAGTTACTGTCTCTTGTTGAGATGTACTTGCATTATTTACTGGCATCTCCGGCGCATTTACGTTACATGTATACTTGTGTTGTGCTATTGTCATTTTCTGAAGTCTCCGCGATTCTTGAAACTAGTAAAATCACAAACAAACGCATAGTAGAGTTTCCATTTGAACATAGTATGGTAAATACCATTCGGGGCACGACGCTGCATCTCAAATGATACTGGCGTAAACAAGTAAAGAACTTTAGGAAGTAACCAACCTCCTGCAGGTAATACACAGATGTACTGCCGCGTATCACACGCAAAGCAGCAGCCTACCGATACGTTTTACTCGGTTCTTATCAGGAACATTGACTTTTCGGCCGCAGCGAAGCGATGCTCATCTATGGTGCTGTATATTCACTAAAATGTCTTTCGCATGGCGTGCTGCTTTCAGCTGCTCACCGCGGTATTTGGAACGACGTCATTTATCACACATCCAAGCCATAGATGCCATCGAATATTAGGTCTGACAGCAAGCATGTCGTGCCATTCGTTGCAGCAGTAGCTCGTATGCAACCGATGAGCAATAGACAGAAATAAATCTGCGTCAAACATTGATATAAGCCTGACACACCGCTCTTTGGTTGCAAGAAGGTCAGTAATTTGCAGTACCAAAAATTTAAAAGTCACTGCTCAGGTTACATTGACGTAAATCCTACACAATTTCAACATAACCTGCAATTACAGAAAACGCCAGACCGATTCTGTATACTGGTTCTTAGTGGCTGCTTAAGTCGGTATCTAGGACACAACCTGGCAAACTCAAGCGTTACCGATTTCAGGCTAAATTATATCACGCCGAATGTAATGCCGTGTAAGGCTGTATCAGTATGCTCAGTACAGTACTAACTGTTATTGCTGGCTAGCCCCGGAAGTATACCAAAGCACGATATATGTAGTATGGAGACGTGGTATGCCAAAGCACGAGTATGGGACGAAAGGTATCTACAATGTGTACATTGATGCGGCGGGATTGTACGGTCACTGCTAACAGACATAAGTTATCATAGTGCGGAAACATGGACATGCTTATGGAACTGGCTCGTCACTGACATTGGAAATAACAGAGATATCCTCATCATCATTTATATGGTATAAATTTGGTTATGATAAGCATGGTCGTGATGTGGAGGGATGGCCAATCCCATAAAAACTTTGTTTACAGTTTACTTACCTCATCCTGATGGTCGAGGTGTCGTAGTTGTCCAAGACGCGTCGATGGCTGTAGTGAGTGAAGGGTCGTAGAACGCAGCTGTGCCCAACTTGATCCGTTTGCGGAAGTCGACGGTGCTCCAGGTGATCCGTTTGTGGAAGGCGGCTGTCCTCAAAGGTGCTCCGTTTGTCGAATATCCTGAGTGGGCAATTGTGTGTGCACTTGTGGATCCAGATCGTGAATGTTGCAGTATAAGAAGAATCATCAATGTGGCAGCATGAGAAGAATCATCAATGTGTAATGCAATGCGGTAGCATATGAAAAATAACGGAATATGCAGTGAAAGGTCAGGGCGTTATAGTGGAGCGAATGCGCCCAGGATCGACAATAATAGATCGATAGTGCGCCAGAAACGTAACAGTAATACTTCATGTACCAATAGTACGCCGACATACATTGTAGGATACTGCTTTATCCTACATGTGTTCACGTTTGAGACCGTTAAAAGCGTGATTATGATGCTCGGTCTTGTCGTTCCATAGCAATGGTGCTTGATTTCGATCAAAAAAATACGACTGAGTTGTTTTTGGTCTACGGGCAGTTTTTGCTGGAAGTCGGTCCGAATGAATATCGGTAGACAGATACAATGCGGAAATCGGTACACAGATAGATCCAGCACAGACAGACACCAAACATCATGATAGACATCAAGCACAAACTGAGACAGACACCTACGTTTTACGTTTTCGCCGCAAGTTGGGATAGTCCATTTTTACTGGATACATACAGGGGTGTGAGCCCAAGGACGGTCTCAGCTGAAAGGGAAGCACCGTAGATCCGTGCATGCAAAGGCCTACAAGACTGCGGCGGTGTTTAAAGTGCTGCAAAGGCGTCTGTCAGTTCTGTTGCTCATTGGTTGTGAGCTTAGATAGCTGGACCTTTACACCGGGACTACACAGGACATACAATGGGACGTTCAACGTCCAGCGGTTGCCGCTCGTAATCCCAGTGCATAAGACGGACTAATGTGTGCCGGAAACTCCTTCGTGGACGTGGAACTGTTTTGCTTGGAATTGAGACACAGGTCTTCTTAGAGAAGTATAACAAAGTGAAACGTCCAAGTTAAACTATATCAGGGCACGCTTGAAGGGCAGTATCCTATAATAGTCTACCGCGCGCCCTGCTTACGACACATACCCTAACGTTAATAACGCTTTCGCAGATGCATACGGCAAAAACGCAATCGGCTGCGACCTGAAAGGGCTGCCCATGCGCGTACAAGTAGTGGATAACCCGCTAGGCAACGTTACAATTCTAACGCCAACAGCGCTCGACCGCAGTTCTAACATGACTAAAGGGGACCTTCGTCTACATCTTCTTAGGGGACTACTAGATAGCCTAAAAGAAAAAACGGTACCGTTTTCCGATGACTGCGAGGAAAGTGAAGAACGAAAATCTTGCTTGTGAATACGGAAAACGGATGAGCAAGCATTCGTGGCGGTTGAGCTCATTGCAAAAGCCAGCCCTGTATGAACTCGCAACTTCTACTGGTTGTATCAACAGTAGACACTTATTCAAGTGCAGTGTTATTTTGTCCGCTCAAAAACACCAGATACTACAAAGAGTCACGGAACACGTTTTCCCCAAAACCAGTAACGCGGTTTGTACAGCTTTTCCATTTTAATTTTGCAAAGACCATGTTCACGAGATGAATAGTAGCGGAGTCGTTGCAGAGACTTTAAACACTTCCTTGCCATTGTTATTTATTTATTCATTATTTTGGTTTTGAAATATTCAGTCTGCTTCCTGTGTATTCTACAGAATACCGTTCTCCTGCCAGTGCTCTGTCACCGCGCAGTTTCCCTGACGACTACTGCTGTACTGCTAAGTGAGAGAGAGGTTCCGCTGCCAAAACAAGGGTGTTCACAGTCAGCCTGTTCTCTCTTGCATCCGCAAGGCTTCGTAGCTCCTGTGATCCGTATTGTAGTGGAATATGGTCTGGTACCCTTGCTGGCAGACAGTTATCTGGTCCCTACACGCAAGTGTAAATCAGATCTACCTGCCTACGCGAGCGTGACCCCGATAGCCGATCCTGGCCTACGGCATCCATTCCTGTATGGGCAAACAACACTGTTATATTTAGGTTCAAGTAGCGCCTATACTGAAGCAAATAATCTTTACTGTAAATTCAACAGTATTAAAATTAATTGTTTTCGTTCGCAGCCTGCTTTGGCTGCACCTCGGCCGATGTGGTTTATGTATGCATATTAATAAAGGTACAAAACGGCGCGCTCGTAAGAAAAGCATGTAGATTGGTGGACTCTTCAGTTGCGTGCTGCATAAGTGTTTACTGAAGTTTCACTTGCGTTATGAGTGCTCAGTATTACGTCAGGTAGAAAAACCTAAACCCATCGCTATAGCGCCGTGGGAATGGAAGACACGATAAGCGCTTTTGAAGATGAGAAGGGGATTATGAAAGTACTTGAACATATAACAATAACAATACTGCAATCCACGGGAAGAATTACCTGCAACTCGTCAGAAGTCATTGGAATTATTAGGTGGAAAAAAATGGTATGAGTGCCAGCGAAGACCTTGCAGCGAGAGTTTTGTGCGCTTTCCTTAAATCACTGTTTACATTTCGTATTGCGGGAGGAAAAAACGTCTGTTATTGGAGCATAACAACCAAGGTGTGACGGAAGCCAGCTAATGCTGGCGTGTAGAAATCACATTTTCGACGCACAGATGGTTCCCAGATACCTATTCAGTTGGACGCGAAAATGTTATGGGGCGACGGTGTTGTTGGTGATACAGTACTACGATTGCCCTACATTACGTGACAGCTTGGGTGTTGGACGTGCTTCTGCCACTGGCCTTTCTATGACGGTCTTATGAGGCTAGGTTAGCATTAGGCAGTTGTGACCTTATAAGTATCCATAGAGTCTAGGATGCTTGGGCCTTGTTGTGTCCGATTACGAGCTGATCTGCCATTCCTCGTCATGGCAGGTATCAACGTTTCAAAGTTTCTTTCAACATTTGTCAACCGTAGTTCATGGCATGTGCGTGTTCACATGCCCCTGGTTTCGGCATTCGAAGCATATGCGACAGAAACTTGTGCTTGTTATATATATATGGAAGCACGTGCAGGTATAGCCGTTCTGGTAGTAATATCTTACACATTTCCAGACCAATATATGACGTTTGTTAAAATCCGAAAAAATAATCCCAGGTACCCCCCACCATACATCTTTTGCGTTCGCTCATACTAAACCAAGGAAGCCGAATTAGTTTGTTAGGACTGAAAGCAGCTAACGCAAAGTTCGCATTGATTCAAGCCTGTGCAAGCCAGACAACTAGAATAGCCAGACAGCAAGAAAATCATTTATGTTATCGTCCGTCTATGTACACAGCCTGCTGTGCATCACCACGGGTACAAAAACTCAGGAAGTCGACTGACCTGAAGACAACAGAACAGTTACAGTAGGAAACTGGCTGGAGATGGAGCTTATACGAATGTTTGTGCTCTAACGTCCTTGAGTACAGCATCATCGCGTTGGTTCGCCATTAAAAGGACAGAATAATGGTCAGTGGGTAAACCATTCATCGGAGGCATCGTGCGCCTCCATGGAAGGCACTGCAGGATTAAGCCGCTCTCTAAAAGACATCTTACGCGCTAAGCATCATTAAGGACCGTCCATAGTTTGCCCTGCGAACCACTTACAAGCTGCGCCAAATAAACGATGCAGCAGTAGTACATCGGAGTTGCTACTATTGGATTGGCCCAAGTTAAGCTAATTCGTGAACTGCGCGAAGTACAAGACCGTCTGCTGTATAGTGTCAAGGGTACCCCAATGCTTGTAAGTGAATTGCAACGATTTACAGCAAGTCATCCGACACTCGGTGTCGATTATTCTGTTCTGAAGACCTTACATTAAATATCCGCACCTTTATTCTAACTGGTAAAAAAACGACAGCCAGTTCAGCTTGTGGGCCCTGTTGTGCGATGTGGTCTTTCACCTGCATGAAGGATTGTGGCAACCAGCCCAGATGGTATAGTGGCAACTAGCTTGCCATAGACATAAGCTGATAACTTCTGGAAAAAATTCCTGCAAGCCAGATCGTCATAATGTTAATTTTTCCTTCGCATGTATCCTCAAAACGGCAACAACGTTAAGCACGAATCACGCATACTGTTACCAGGTTTAAAGGCCTTGAACCCGTTTGAATCCGATTGGAATTCCTGACGGGTTGCAGTTGCGGGTTTTATCGCAAGTTGACATCGCTTTTAAATGTTAGTCGGTAAGATACGAGGCTGTCGGTTTGTGAGAACTGACGGTTGAAAAATTTCTCCCCGTAACTAAAGCAGTTTTGTTGTGGTTGCCGGCTAAGTTACATCCTTGCTCAGTTCAACCATGTACATCACTGCATGCTTGTTACAGATATCTGTGGGGATAAGCAATGACAACAAGCATGTCAAATATTCACGGGTGGATTCAAGGTTCATTTTCCGCAGTTGAGAGAAGGTGATGCGAAGCGACTGAATTATCATGTTCACTTCGCCAAAGTCCACACGCAACCCAGCTCACAGTATAGAAAATTGATAGTCATATGTTTAGTCAGTCATGATTACAGTCGGGATGAAGTTGCTTAAGAATTTTCAATTGTACGTTCAACAATCGCGATCTCAGGTGATCGTGAGCGGCAGATGGCTCGGCAGGGGGATGCGCTCACGCGTCGACGAAGTAGCGACTTTCGAATCGTTTCGGAGTGGTGCGAGTAACCACACCTGAACCGAACGGTATGCCCAAGAAAAGGCGGCACGAATCGCAGAATAAACAGCGCGCTCACAAATTCGGCAATGTCTTGTATCTGCTCTGAAAGATGAACGCGGATGTACGCCATGGCTGCGAGTGGGGGCATCCACTTCATGAGATGTAGCGATAAGTGATACCTTGAATAATGCTAGCAGAGCACTATGGAGGTGCTTGGGAAATGAAGCATTTTGTGGCGTCATGTGTACTCTAAGAAATAGTATCTAGAAACATTTCTCCTTGGGTAGAAGACTACGAATTAGAATAACAGTGAAATTAGTTTTGGGACATGTCAAGGAAGCGTCGGAAGAGTACTCAATAAAACAAAAGTGGGCTGGGTCACAAATGACTATGGCAACTGTCTTCGGTATACATACGTGCGTGCGTGTGTACGTAAGATTATGTAGTGACGAGATTACGTAAGAGAAGGCACTACGCCCCATGGAAACCACACGGGCCTTTTTTGAACAGTTTGGAAAGAGGTCCACCAATCCTAATGCCTGCAAGGAAAATACTCATCAGAAAGGAAGCACACTTGTGCATCAGGCGGGCGAGCAAGTGTACTGTGACAAAGCACGGGTGGAGGGGCGGAAAAAAACAGAAAAGGGTAAATGGGACCTCAAAGCCCCGGGCGCTTTCCGGTATTTCTAGGTGTTCTCTTCTGACAGTATACCTATAGGACAGCCGGGGTGAAGCAGTTTCTATGTGGGGACCTACGCCAGCGAAACAACCCGAAATACATCGTCGGAACACTTGAACTAACTGTAAGACGGCGGGCAAAATTCGACTCCCTCACCCACTGTCAAAGAACCTAAATTCGTTAACTGTGTTAAAAGCAGGCAGTGAGTTCGCATGGCAAAAGAATAAAGCGATGATCAAATACATGCAAAGTGTTCTGTAGTGGTTACGAGGTTTGCGCGAAAAATGACAGGGTCTTTTTATCGGAACCTATTAAACAAGTATAAAGTGAAAGACCTGGCCCAGATGTTGCTTTGGAGATCAAACCGAAAACTGATCAACTTTTTCTCTGATGCAACACATCCGCAGAATTTTTCTACAGCGAAAACGAAAGCGTACAACTCCAACTGGGTTGTCGAGTAGCTGCGCTGTGTTTTGAAAAGCGTTTTCAAGGCGAACGCTATAGAAAACTCCTGGAGTTTTAGTAAGAGTCCTGCCACACGAAGGCATTCGAAAATAATTCATAAATGGCTCAAATGATCGGCACAAAAATTTGAATAGACGAAGAAATCATCGATGTAGATCAACAAGAAGAGCAATAAAAATGAACCGAACTGCTGATCCCCTGAACCGCAGACAGTAGATGGCCCGTTGTAGGGGCCAAAAGCCATTATGTCAAACTGGTAAACGTCCCCCGCTAAACCCGGTGAGCGAGGAACAACAAACGCTGCCTTATTTTGATCTTGAATTTGCAGTTGGCAAGTTATGATATCCTGAAAATCAGCCAAGAGCTGTAAAAACGGAAGTTCCGTGCAAAGAACTGAGCAGTGAGTAAGCCTTGGGCAGAGGACAGGTATCTTTGATTGTAAACAAACTTGACGGCCGCTTATCAACAACCATTCGTTCTGCCTGACCCGATTTACCACAAGGTGTACCTGAAGATCAGTCCCTCTCACAAGGTGACATAACATCCTTACGGTATTACGAAGATCAAAATACGCAGCGCTTTAATTATTTATTGCAATATATAACATCATCCGACTGCAATCCAGAACGTCTGCTGATCCAGGTTTGTCTTTTATCGAATAAGAGGATTGTCTTTTGCGAACCTCTCACGTAGTGAAGACCTCCACGAAAATGAGAGGCTTTGCACTCGTATAGCTCCGTTTGTTCTGAATGGTATTGTAAAAGGTGAGTTTCCCACACTTTGGGAAGCAATCGCTAATCTGATACGTGCACTTTATAAAAACGAAATACTAGGTACCGGAAGTATAAACTGCAAGTGGCTGAAAACGTGCGCAGTGGTTGATAGCGTGAAATCCAGAGATTGTGATATATTTGATCGATGTCATGAAGACTATTTATGTAAGCTGGGATTTCTTCTTCAGGATCTGTACTGACTGGAGAAAAATATGCGGTTTGACAGTGTTTTTGTCAATTGTTGCATTATAAATCAATATGCGCGCTACTCTAACCTACTTGCTACTACATTGTGTGGCTTTTAGAAGGACATGGGCTTGAATACAGGCTGCCGACTTTTCACATCGAATGGTAACTGGGTGTAAACGTGGTCAAGCACTGCTATTTCTGAAGATAGACCGGTACAGTCTGTGCGCAGCCTACGTATAGAAGGAAAGCGTTTAACGACTGGCATGCCATAGGACAAGAAAGGGGCACATTTAATTTCCATGATGAGATTAGCGGATACTGCTTGATTGACGTCAATGTGCCGCCAAAGTTCGGATACTGTTTAAATGAGGTCAATGTGCGGTTAAAGTTCGCGAAAGCGTAATGTAACAGACGTCGATAGACACTTTCGAAGCGTGACCATGGCGTCGACATGTTCGAAATACAACAGAATTTACATAGGCAACAGAGATATGTTATATATGCCAGAACCGAGATTTTTTCTAATTAGATGAATAGATAAACGGTACACAGACTGTATCCAGCTGTGGTTGCGAATATAAAATGCAGACGACGGTCAGCTCCAGCGTCAGAAACTTCGCGATGACCGCGACATTCTGTTGCGGAAATCCTGTAAGAACCGTCCACATGGTGACACATAGGTAGCAACGACCAAACAGGAGTTCGCCTTTCTTGACCGCGGCATTGGGCCGAGTACGAACGACAACACCATCTAGAACGGATTCGAAAGGACAGAGGCTCCGCAGTGAACCCGCTTATGCCAAGGTGGATGGTTTCGCTTAGTAAGCTTAAAGCGCGCTTTAGCGCGATCGTACGTCATCTTAAACCACAGACGTCCACCACTTAGAAGGTCATCAGGAGCTCACCTGATGGCTGCTTCGCGAAGGGATCCAGGAACGACGATGACCCAATTAAAAGCAACGCTTCGTTCCTATTCGCGGTAGATCATGCGCTCTTATGCATTCACATCTAGCATCGTACCCCAGGATTGATAGGTCGTTATGCTAAAGCTCATCTGAAATTTTTAAGAATGCATGTGTCGCTACAAGGTCAACCAACGCCTAACTTCTAGTTGCTGCAAAAGGAGAAATGCATACTTCCTTGGCGGGACTCTTGAAGGCGCTGGCTTTCATATGACGTTTGAAAATGCGCTTGGTGATAGCGGTGTGGCAGCGTTGGCACTGGACTTTATTCTTTTTCGTGTGGACTTCCCGTACATGGCGAATTAGGTCGTCTTCCCGACCAAACGGCTTTTTACAGATTGGACAACATTGGTTAGGCATTTCAGAAAATTTTTTGCAAAGCTATGTGCTCGCCAAATGAACATAGTGTGGCAGAGTATGCTGCAACACGGTTCAATCGACCCAAAAAAGGGCAAACCTTCATCCATGTCTGAAGGTCGATGTGAATGGGTTGTCGCCGACAACACCATGCGTTATGAGTCAAGCTACGTCAAAGCTGTAGAACTCGCGCAATATTCAGGCCTTGCCGCCAAATTCAATTTCCGCTATCCAGTCTGCCTAGCTGCTCCTGCCTGCTGATATCATCATTGGTTTCGAAGATGGCGATGATCAGGCTTTCGCACGGTGGAGTGGACCCTTTTCGTGTAACATGGCTGAAACATCGCGTTTAGTACTCTTATCCCAACATCTGACGGCTGGAGTTTGCGATTTCTGCCGGGGCTTTCTAATTATATGGATTATTTACATATGTCACGACTAGTGATCTCTGAGTTCTACCTGTGGATTTTCACAAATCAATGGCTGATAACACTGATTCTGTCCTTAATGAAGGCGCGCCAGGTATGGCATATTTTGGCTTCGCATCCGGCTTGGCACGTCCACAGAAACTACGTGATTGCAAGGCTGCGCCATGCTAGTCTCTTAGAATGTACGACAGCTGACGCACTGCAACGATTGTTGCAGCTAATCAGGGGTTTTGCTATCCATGCTGACCGGGTGCACATTTTGGAGCAGCACGCTCACGCGCCTTTCCCAGGGCTTCTGGAACTGTTTACGGTATAGTGTAAGTATGTAGCTTGTGCAGCAATGAATAACATACTGTACCCATTGCTGCCCCTTTTGCTCAAGAACGCTCAGGATTATGAAACGCATATGTGGTCGTCGGTGATTGATGCTGATTACAGGTACTTCGATAGGCAAGCATAACACACGATCTAGCAAATCCCTTCTAACAAAGACAAAACCGCTTCCAGTGGATGGTGACCCACCGTGTGTGTTTTCCTGTGCGCTTGTAGCGATCTTTGTTGTTTTGTTCTGTGCATTGTAGAAACCAGCCTTTGACAGTTCGCCTGCAGAAAGATTTAGTTCACCGGGAAGGTGTGATACGGGTTCTTTGTGAAGACAGAGTACTGAATGGTGACAGCCGAACGTTATTAACTGTCTCGTAGTCTTGCCTATATAGCAAAATGTACTTGAACAAATGCAGAACAAATTGTTCCGCTTTAATTCCCGCCCCAGGCACCTTTAGTAAAACTATGTTGACTGTGTTGTACTCGCCAGCTTTATTATTTTAGTGTATTATAGTCGACGACTGCAATCAAAGCAGGCCTTTTCGTGTGATGATGAGCTGTTCCCAAATCTTCTAACAAATACAGAAGTTCTATAAACATCGAGCATTCAAAACCATGAAATTTATCAATCATGTTACCGATAACTCTACTCAACTTTTTTATTGCTGGGAAAGCTGGACAAACGCTGAAGCAGTAAGCTTCCCGATCGCGCTGCAGTTTATATTTCCTGATCATCAGTTCCATTCTCTGAACTTGACCTGGTGAGACGATTTGGTGAGACAATAAATAGTTTAGTATTCGCCGACGACTCGACGAATAAGAGGCATTTCAAGCCCGTAAAGGGTTATATAAGGACTTTGAAGAAGATGACGGGAATAGATAGGTTCCCGTCGCTCCCGGAAGGCTGGTTGTGCACCGGTTGATGCCAAAGACAAAGTAGTAGAAATCTAGGGACGGGCTTCGATCTGTTTTTCTTATGGATGCCAACGACACACATAGGCTCTCCAACTGATGAACTAGGGAACTCATTAAACAGACCGGCTTTTTTTTTATCAAACGCATAGATAAAAATGCAAAAGTTTTGCAGCTAGTTTTTGGCTTACGACAAGAAGAATTGCGCGAGACCTCCTGCCATGGAATTGCGGGCCGACTGACGAAATAGCGCGCACAATCATGCGCCATCCAAAATATCTGCGTATTTTTGCCAACGTAATGAGGTAATTTGTAAAGCACAGCAATGTACTTAATTGAGTAAAATTCTTTGGTACGGGTTGCAACCTGGAACGTGGAAAAGTAATCTAGATGATAGGATGACAAAATGCTTGATTGAAGCCTTTTAAAATACGGAAGTGGCTACGCGCGAGATAGTCTCCCGCGCGTAGTGAATTGGCTACGCGTGTAAACTCTCGCGTGATGTGAAAACGGAACAAAGGGATTACGCGCAAGAGCTCTCCTTCGTTGTAAAAACGTAATAAAGTGGCGCGGTGCGAGAATTCTTGAGCAAAAAAAAAGAACTGAGGTGAGATTCGAACAAGAAAATAATAAAACCAAACTGAAGTACTCAAACTAGAAAGCTCAGAAGTGTTAGCGTGTCGAAATCGTTAAGCGTGAAATTTGACGTTTAGCGTTTTAAATTTCCTAACTACCATGTGGCCAGCTAATTTTTTCCTTCGCTACTATGAGCCGTAGCTTCGCATTGAGTTCGCAACCACTTATCCGAACATCCTCGTTTTGAATTTGTTTTGAAGAGCAATTCTTTTTCTTCGAAATTGGCCATATTAAGCTTTACTATAACTTTACATTGTACATTGACGAATCGACATCGGTAGTCGACGAATCGACAAACAAAAATATTAAAAAATAGCGTACATAAAACGAAGACTTAGCGACAAAAACTAACGTTACGTCAAAGATACGTTATTTAACGCTACCCGGTTTTTTAAAGTTTTCAAATAGCTAGGTTAGGGAACGCAAAAGTAGCTAGTACATTAACAGTTGCTCCATTAACAATCATGGAAGCCAAAAATAAATATTACAAAATAAGAACAGTTGCTCTGACTAACTTGATCTGCCGGAGTTGTGTGGATCAGATACCGATCGAAAATCTTCGGGTCGAAAGTTTTCTTCAAGAGTTCACTGCGTAGCTTGGGAAAGAGATTTATCTCAGGCCACGGCACGCCATCCGGGGTCCCAGCAGACGCTTGCGATTATTCGGATTGTACACTAGCAAAAGATATCGGGGCTCCGTTCCCTTTGTCCATGCCCTATATCCTTTTGGCAACTGTAAGCCATCCTTCTTCTCCAAGTCCGACAAGACGTTCGGCCAGGTTCCCGATAGTTCAACTGCAACGATCATGTGTTCAACCTATCTTTTCGACAGATCAGAAATTAAATGTTGAGAACTGCAATAAAATAAACAGCTAATCAAAAAAAAAAAGTAACCCTATAAAGAGCGGGATAGAAAGAGGAACTGTACACGAGCACTACTGTTGGCCTTCAATTACGAAGGGCTGATTAAAAAGCCTTCGTTTACAAAGGCCCATAAAATTAATAGCCTTCCTTCGCGAAGGTCTCGCTGAATAACGTTCAGAGATAAACAGCCAGAAAGTAACTAGAAGTAACCTACGAAGACAAGGATAAACCACATAGGAATGGTGAATCGTCTGAAGCTTGGCCGGTTTGTTTCGTATTCCCTTGAGGATGTTGCAGAAGAGAATGGGGTCCTTAATTTGAATCAGATAGTGGGTAAAGAATTTTGGGAGTATTCGGCACGTTTATAGTTGTCAGAAGTTACGAAGGTCTTGGCGTCCAAGGCCGCCACCTTTGGGTTGTCTTCGAACGGCACACCGCCAAGGACGTCCACATAATCCTCGACGTCGTCCTCAATGTTTTCGCCACCCTCGCCTGCTTCACCCTCACCGTCAGCGTTTACGTGTTCCTCATCGTCACCGTTATCTTCTTGGTCTTTGAACTCCTGTATCGCATCTGCCTTCTTCTTTGTAGACTTCTCCATCCCAGCCGCAACTCGCGCGTCGCGTAGATCTAGAAATTCTTCGAAGCAAGCGAGGAATTCCTTTTTGGCATCGAACTCATGCATTTTGTGAATCCATCGGAAAATGCTACTGTATTCCGACTTCATCTGGCTTGCAGGCGCTTTCGCGTAGACGGTTATGGAGGCCGGGAAAGTTCTCGGATCGTGGTTCCACAGCTTACGAACACTCCCGCAAGCGTTGGTCATAGTTGATCTCAGGGCGTCAAAGGACCATGTAAGATGGGCTTTCAACGAGGATATATATGTCCGGGCTAAGTGGACATGGAGATTCGGTATTCAGAGAAACTCCTGGTCAGCGACCAACCGCAGCCTGCTAATGCCCCTTCATCATTGCTCGTGGGCGCATAGTATATTTAAATTTAAAAGAAACGAGCCGTAAGAATCAGCCTTCGTTACTTGAAGGCCAGATAAACACCGATTTTGGTTTGGACTTGGACAAGCTTGGACAGTGCTGGGCAAGCGGTCCAGACAAACAACCCGGTATCCAAATATGCGACCAAATAATGTCCACGCGTTCATAATATCGGCACGTAAATGGCAACTTGTACAGAATAACAATAACATGCAAGACATTTAAAATTTTTAACCCTTATGGAACCCCATTTCTTCGGGGAACAAACAGTTCATGGATTCATAAGCTTTTGAGTTCCACCGTTAACTGATTAGAAGAAAGCCGTATTTGCGCGCCTACGTTGACCAAAGGCTTAGTACAAAGCGCCTACACCGACGAAAGGCCTCCAAAAAGCGATAGCAAAAGTTACTGTTTCAATGATTGACGAAGACCGTTACGAACGGGATTTTGAAATGCACGGCGTTTTAACTGACTCCGTCCAAGTGGAAACGTTTTACATCCACCTTCTAACTACTCTTAAATAAGAACCGTTGACGGTTGGAAGACGAAGAATGGTTTACAAAGCGTGGTTACGCAGAAACTAACTCCAAACTAACGTCGTCCCATTATGCTGTAGAACTTGTTTGATATTTTTTGCATTAATGCGAAACTCCTCTTTCTGCTTGGCCGAAAAGGAATTCTATAATGCTTCCAATCCGTGTAAGGATGTGATTGCCCGAAATTAATCGCTGTCCTTCACGGGTTCTTCGCGGTTTGCAAGCCTCTCTCTAATTTCGAGCGTAAAAGGAATCACGTATGGAACCCGTACCGAATCCAGGTCGGACTGACTCCTCTTTCGGTATTTCAGTATAAAAAGGCAGTTTTGGGACACCTGACGCTCTCCAGTAATCAACGGAACACCCAGGAACTGAATTTCACACTGGCTTCACGCCAGTCCTGGAATGTAACCGATCATAGTCGTGCGAGTGGGAACCATAACATTACTGTCAAATTACATATGAAATACCTAATCAGAAACGGAAACGACGAAGCCTTCCTTAAGGCCCACGTTCTTATCTTTCCCTCTGGGCTGCACGTTCTTATCGTTGCTGTAGGCTTTTTCGTTTCTTTCTCTTCCTGACGTCCCGTTTCAAAGCTTTGGGCATCGGTAAGCAGTTGGATGGACATCCCATGGAAGAATATGACGTTATTCACAATAAATTTAGAGGACGCCATAGCGTTGGCATAACGTACGGCCTTCGCTATGACATACTTGGTGGGGGCAGATTGCGAAGAGCAAACACTTTTTTTTGACTTCTACTTAGTGGGATGGGGCCACAATAATCCATATGTAGCTGATGAAAGGGGACTGTTACTTTTAGTGGGTGCAAAAAGTCCCATGGCTTAATGCACAAATTTTCTCAGTGCTGGCACGCAACGCATGAAGCTACGTGGCGCGCAACCGCCTCGAGAGCGCCGGGACAATAGTAGGCCTCGGATGCGGGCGTGTGTTCGCTCTATGCCAACATGCCCCGCCGTAATTGCATAGTGCGTGTCGTGCACAAAGTCGGGAAAGAATGACTTCGGAATGGCCATAAGCATTACGTCGCGGCCACGCCTGATGACCTTACGGTAGAGCATGCCTTCAACGAGGACGTAGTAACGATTTCGTGACTTGTGTGGATTGGTTTGGTCTCGCAATGCTGTAACGATTGCACTGCAGAACGCGTCTGCAAACTGTAATTTGGGGAAATCGACTTTTTGAGCAAGAAAACACTGCCGCTGCAGTTGGAAGGTTTATTTCTTATGTCTTTTCGATTGGGAAGCGGGATTACGCGTGTGTAAATACATTATGTTTGCCTGGTCCATAGAAAATATCGAACTGGCAGTGCTGGATACGGAGTATCCAGCGAAAAATCAGGTCAGGAGAATTTTAAATTGCTAAAAGCGGTTTTAGGGATGCGTGGTCTATGACCATTTTGATCGGAAAGGATGGGAGCAGACAGCATCCAAATTTCAACGCGTCTTTTTTTGTTAAGTGGATGAGTGGTTCTGCAGTTTCTGCATATTGTGAGACATGGCTGCGGAAGCATAGATAACTACTGAAGTCTAAAATTGAACGTAATTGTTTTAAGTTCGTTGGGGTTGGCATTTTCAGTATTAGTCCGATTCTCGCCGGGCCGATAGCAATGCCGTCAGCGGATACATGGTGGCCAAGAAATATTATTTTACCTTAAGATTGTTCAAATGATCGTCGAAACTATTCGAATAGACAAAGCATGTATCGATGTAGGCCAATAAGATGAGCATTAAAGATGAACCGAACAGCTTATCGCCTAAACGGCAAAAAGTGGATGGCCCGTTGCAGTGGCTAAAGCCATTCTGTCAAACTGGTAAACGCCTCCTGCGAAACCCGGCGAGGGACGAACAACGAACGCCGTCTTATTTCGATCTTGAACTGCAGTTGTTATGTTATAATATCCCGGAAAGCAGTCCAGCTCTGTAGAAACCGTAGCTTTGTGCAAAGAATCGAGCACTGCGTCAATATTGAGCATATTGTAGGTATCTTTGATTGTAACCGAATTTGCCGACCGCTTATCGACAACCATTCGTTTTGCCAATTTGATTTAACCACAAGGTGTACAGCTGCACACCAATCGCTCACGCAGGGGAAGATAACACAAATTATAGTATTACGAAGACTGAAATACGCAGCGCTTTAGTTATTTATTTTTTGTTTGGATCCACGACAGATAACGATATTTCTGTTGTTTTTGTTCGCATTTTCAAAGTGATGCATGAATGGTTTCCGGAAAAGTACAGGCTTGCCATTTATTAGAGCACGGGCGCTGCGCGTGTCGATAAGCAAGTGTGAGTTGGAAATGTGGATAAGACCAAATCCGCTCTTGCG
>JAQGAU010000205.1:0-34654 GCA_034698045.1 Paramacrobiotus richtersi
GGGTGGGGCGGGTGGAAAATTTTTAGAAAACGGTGGGGTGGGTGGAACGTGGGAATTCTGCCGGTGGGACAAGTCTGTTTCAGACATCATGGTAACAACCCTGTGCTTGTAACATGCGAAAAACGATTTCTGTCAGATTGGAATTTGTCGTTAAATGCAGGGTATGATGCACGTTTGTTATGAAGGGCCGTTTGGCTCCGAAACGTACAAACAGCAATAACAACACGTGCAGACAGAGCATACTGACAGTTTTGCAAACCCGACAGGTTCGACAACAACAACAGACAGGTTCGACAACAACAACAAACTGGACCGACAGGCGCGACAAACGGTATCGACAACTTTGGCAGTTAGGACAATCGGTGCAGACAACTTTTACAGCCACGACAATCAGTCACGACACTTGGTGCCGACAACTTTGGCAAACATGACAAACAGTCACAAAACACTGTACCGACAACTTTTGCAGTCAGGACAAACCGCGCGGACAATTTTTGCAGCCACAAAAAACAGGCGCAACCATCAATGCCGACAACGTTGGCAGACAAGACAAAGTCACTGTGTACTTCAACAATCACGAAGTCATGGAAAAGATCACGTACTTCGAGTACCACGAAACAAATACCGATAGTATATACAAACGGCATTGAAAGAGCTGGAAATCACGACAAACTGTTTCAACACGTTCAAAAATTTGAACAACCGAAGTGGCAGCACAGACAGCATTAGAGAGCGCAATTTTTGCAGCAAAATTTGCAACCGCTTTTTTCGTAGTTGATTTTCAAAATTTGAAGTTCAGCCCATTACTTACATCAACGAACAGAGATGTTGATAGCTAATCGCGCGCTTTCACTGTAGTCCATCGAAATCAAAGGTAGCCTTTCCCACCCAGGCAGCCTGCTCGTACCAGGTGGGCAAAGCAAATTCAGAACCGTTAACCTTCCATACTGTACAGTTCAGGCGGGGAGAATCACTAGCAGCGCAAACCAGGCTTCGCACCGCTACGCTTTTTTTCCTCGAAATCCGTCAAAACTAAAACACTCTGCATTTGTTTCATCCTAAACTAATCTTGATTGGTGATGGAGCAAAAGAAAGCGCAAAATGTCATGAGAATTATGAGCCCAAGCAAGTGCATTTTTAATGCGCTCGAAGGAATACGTTGCGGTTCTGTTTAGCATGGATCCTTACGGCAGGAGATGAAACGGTCGAATGTTGCGTCCGTAGTAACGCACGGTAACTGCAAAAGCGTCAAATATCCTTCAGGAGCCATTAAAGCGCACCTGCATGGGTTCATAATTTTCGTAACACTTCTCGCTTACGTTTGCTCTACCACTAGGCAAAATTGATTGAGGATGAAACAAATTCCAAGTGTTTCAGTTTTGAAATAAACCGGCAGCTGCGTTTGAATAAGAGCTGCTGTGTGCACTGCTAAGCATTGGCGATCCGGTCCAACCAGCGCACCTCGAGCATCCCGGCAACTGGTTTTAAAAACCGGCTACCACTCTGAGCAGCATAATAAAACTGTACAATTTTGTTTTATGGAATTACTAGAGGGTCAATATATTCTATATTTTTACATTACATCACATGGCATATCTATCACCTGGGACGTGTGCTGCAGTGCGCAAATTAAACGACACAAATAAACACGGTCATAAAATTGTGAACTAAGCACAGGAGCAAGCCTGTTTTAATTGTGCCTAAATCCAGAACCTGCTCACAACATGTAACTCATTAGAGAAACAATCTCAACAACCGCTTCGCTTGTGGTGGTCTTTGGTGACCGCTTAGTCGTAGCGTCGGTTATGTTTAATCCGTTTAGGCGCCGCTGAAGCACAAAATTTTCAGACGTTTTTATGCAATATTAGCGTATCGTGCCTTCTAGAGACTGTTGCACGCTTTCTTCGATTCGCTAAAGTATGGTCAGAACTTAAATACTGTGTCAATAATAAAGCTTTGTGCTGTACAGTTCTAGTAAACCCGTGCAGAAGCTAAAACTATACTAGCAGTGTCACCATTTTACAGCCTTTTGGATTCGCATTCTTCGTAGCTCTGCTGTAAAATTATATCGAGAAGCCAGTGTTACTGTATTTTTGTTTAATATTGAGCGAGATAAAATTTGGGAAATGGAACAAGTGAAACGATAATCACAGCGCTGTCAGACTTTTAATGATTTCGTACTATTCTGGACCGCTGAACTTTCGCCGAACCTGTGCGTCTGCCGAAGTTAACACCTAGACGTCCTCTAACGCGTGGAAGGATTTTAGCGCAGACATAGAACTTCCTTGTGCGACTGGTTCGGCAATACATTATCCATACCTACTATTGATAAGCAGATATTTCCAGTTGCTTTATAGTTCAAGTTTTATTCTTTTGAAGAGCTGAATGTCAGTTGCACTGAATGTCAATTCTACCTGTTCCTTTAGCAGTTACTGCCTTCGTTATTTGTGCCCCAAGCACCGCACATTTACTGTGCTTTGTAACTGGTTTTGCTAGAATTCTAATGCGTCCTTATGTCTGCCAAGGCTACGCTACCATCGTTGTCGGTACAGTTGTCGTGACTGTTTATCATGACTGCCAACGTTATCGGCAATGAGCGTTGCACTTGTTTGTCGTGGCTCCGAAGATTGTCTGCGCGGTTTGTACTGACTGCAAAAGCTGTCGGTACATTGTGTCGTGACTGTTTTGTCATTTTTGCCAAAGTTGTCGGCACCAACTGTCGTGACTGATTGTCGTGGCTGTAAAAGTTGTCTGCACCGATTGTCCTGACTGCCAAAGTTGTCATACCGTTTGTCGCGACTGTCGGTACGGTTGGTTTTTGTTGTCGAACCTGTTTGTTGTTGTTGTCGAACCTGTTTGTTGTTGTTGTCGAACCTGTCTGTTGTTGTTGTCGAACCTGTCGGGTTTCCAAAACTGTCAGAATGCTCTGTCTGCACGTGTTGTTATTGTTGTTTGTACGTTTGGGAGCCAAACGGCCCTTCATAGTTTGTATGGTGTACAGTTTGTGCCCAGACTGTGCAAAACAACAACAACAATACATGTAAACAACCCATACTGACAATGATTCTTGCAAATCAGACAGGTTCGACAACAACAACCAACCGTACCGACACTCACGACAAATGGTACCGGCAACTTTGGCAGTCAGGACACAGTCGCGACAAATTGTACCGACAATTTTAGCAGTCAGGACAAGCAGTCACGACAAACTGCACGGACAACCTAGGCAGCATGCTTTTGCAGACATAACGACCAAACAAAAGAAACGGTCACTACACGCACTGATACCATAGACAACGATATACGTATTCTAGTTGATTCTTATAGCTTATTTTAAAGCCAGGTCCGAACACTCGACTTTCAGAGCAGGATGCTGTTTTATTGCAGCACATTTGTTAACGGTTTTTCCCGAAAAAGCAACACGGACTTCCCGAAAGGAGAGCAGCAGATTCTTAACGAAATGACTGGCAAAACACAGTATGCGATACCTGAGGCACCAGTTGCTCAGAAAGTCGATCCTGCAGGACTAGGTAAACGTGCAAACAGACGTCCAGTGCTTCCAAATAAGAATACTTAACTGAAAAAAGCACAAAAACAACATACCCATATGTAGTAAGTATCGACAATGTATCGTTGATTCAGTCGCACAAAGCAAACTATAGCTTCAAAGAATGTTTTGCATTTTTTTGTATAACATCATGTCGATTAAATAGACCCCTAAGATGTACACGCTTTTTTTAGACTTCAGGATACTAGTCGTGTTGCGAAGTGCTCATCAGACTCCCGGCTGAGCGGTGCGCCGAATCGGCTCAACTTCGTTTTCTTTCTTGTTCGTTAAGGTTCTGACGTATTGACATTGATTTCGTTTGAGCGCGCGACATATTTGTTTCAATAGCTGTTTGGCGACTTGCTAATTGCCGACTCGTCATTAGTTATCTGGTTTAACTAAGGTGCCACGCGCATCCCGACATTTGTTTGTGTTAACTGTGTACTGCTGCCAGCAGGATCAGCATAATTGTACATCTTTACTTCTTGGGCTTACCAGAGTGTACACGTATTCTTGCGCTACATAAAAGAGCATGCTTTATTAGATATGACGTATATTGCAGTGCGCCAGTTAAGCCGTACAAATGAACAAGGCCATAAAATGATGAGCAGAGTGCCGGAGCAGCCGTGTTAATTGCACCTAAAGCCAAAATCTGCAGACAACGTGTAACTTATTATGTAAAACACCGTAAAATCGCTTCGCTTATGGTGGGACCTAGTGACCACTTAGCCTAATTAACCACCGCCAATGCTACGGCTTCGTACTGCCGGAGCACAGTGCCTTCGGACCTTTTATGCATTATTGGTGTAAGGTTCTTTCTACTGATTATTAAACCCCTTTCTTCAGATTACTGGGGCCTATATATATACAAGCAGCTGGCTCGCCTTTGGCGAGCCGCAACTTGCTGTACTGTGGAAATTCAGGATCACGAAGTTTAGTTATACAATGTATTACACTGAGTGCGTACGAACTGAAAACGGAATGAAGAAATTCAATGAAGAATTTTAATAGTATTTCATCTGAAGGAAAAAGTACACAGATATCGGCAGCCGCAATAACGCTTTTGGTGGTTGGTTCGCTCAAAGATTGTCACTACATAATAGCCAGACGGGCTTCCGCCTGGGTACTACTTTGATTTTTGTGAAAATTTCATGTTGTAAAATTCATGGTAAGAAATAAAAAGTCTCTCGGATAAGGTCCGAAAGAGAGTACAAATCAGGGCCCTATTTCGCAAAACCTCGTAGTAGTATACAAATTAATTATTTACTTTCCTGGGATTTCTCTGTAGAACAAACATACGGGACTACTTTGTAATTTAGACTGCTAGGCTCAAAAAACTACGTCTATGACTACGACGTTCGAGCATGCCTTCAGCATTTGTAAAACTTTGGGATAAATGTGAATGGCGTGGGACAGTAGAGTTACTATCGCGGATGGGCAGCTGGAAAACCAGTACCTGCGCGCATAAGCGGCAGCAAACTACAAATAGTTGGAATCCATGTATGCAAGATCCTTCGTTGCTGGTTTTTTGGTGAACCTGAATTCGTTGCGAAATTTTTTGAAAATGCGTTCGAAATATAATTCAGACTCTACTTACGTTATTAAACGTTATTCTCCCAAACGCTTTCAGACGTTATTAAATATTCAGCGTAAATATTTCGTATCCATACATATGTTAATATATATAGAAACATGTAATATATGCGGACGCATACGGAAATCAAGCCAGTATGCATCATTTTCCAGCTGGATAACCGGCGTCCTAATGCGGTATCGTATTAATAATTATACTGACGCCGGAAGATCGCAACAAACTATACCAATTGCAACTGAATATAGGAACTTTTCATGGCTTGTTCTTTTGCATGCATTTAAAGCATTTAGCACTAACTAAGTAATGCATGCGACAGTTGTGATACAAAAATGCATACTGAATGAACAGCACACTGTCTCCACAGTAAGATGGGATTGAGGTGATATTTTCGGCAGTCCCGCCAAACAGAACTCAAACTCTCTTCATACAGCACTGTTTACTTTTTCAAAACTGGGACACAAATTTGCTTTATTTTTTCTAAACACGGACTGAAAATACGCTGTTGCACGCCAAGGTAAGGTTATCTCATAACGCCCGTATGCAGCATCCGTATGCATCATCTTTGACTGGCTTGTTCGCTGCGCATTGGCGGCGGGCGCTGCGCGCCGCCGCCAAAGCTCGCGACTCGAACAGACCAGCTCGATAGCGTTTAAAAACACCTATAGAACAGAAATTTTAGAATATTGTTACTGGCTGGGTTCTTCCGAACGCTATCGATCACATAAATTTATCTACATGATGCTGAAGGGGAGTTGTTTTTTCTGTTTTTTATGTTTATTTTGACTTTTGACTTTCCATACTCACTCGTATTTATACTTTATTGTCTCCAATGCACACCTATTTATACGAAAAAAATGGACTGGAAAAAATTGCCATTTTTCAGTTTAAAAATGGAAATAGGCGACCTCTGTCCGAGTCTGACATGAACTAAACTGCAAGGTGCTAGGTGACTAAGTAATTTATCTCGACTTTGATAGCAAAAAATGTTACCACTATTGTTGATTTATGGCCTTAGGAAAGGTTCGCGGCATTCGAAATTTAAATCAGATACATTTCCAATAACGATTCCAGGAAAATTCCTAGAGCAGAGGCAACCGCCCAGATGCAGAACATACGGCAGCAAATTTATTTTAATAAAATGAGTGGTAGCAAACGCAGCTTTGGAAATTTTACAACCAAAGCTCTCGCCAAGGCCGTGTCAGATAAATTTTGAACCACGTTTAAAAATTCAGAATTTGGTAAAAAATGCAAAAAACCGGAGACACGAACTGCAAACATATCGAGGGTATAAAATTAGAATAAGAGTTCGGTCATGAATGTATATTAAAAAAACAGGAATAAGAATACCGACTTAAATAAATCAGTACAGAATCACTAGCAACGAATATCAACCAAGAAAAAACACGAAAACTAATTAAAAACATTATGAACTAAGCAAGCAGTGAGAAAAAACGAAGCACAAAGAAATACGAGACATCAAAAATCACGAAATGATACTGACTGGGAACAACAATTATTTGTGTTACTTCTACGGGTGCAATGAGTGTGCAAACTTGAGTGCGCGAGCAGGCTAATAATAGCCTCCTGGCTTGCCAACGGCTATAGGCGCGAGTGTCTGCCAGTAAGGGTAATTCCAACATCAGTGCACCAGTGAGCGCCGTTTCCAGTAAGGATTAGCCCAATGGAATCAGATCAGTCAGCCCATACATCTCTGAAAACCCATATCATTCGCTGAAAACACAGCCCAGACACACAGATTTCACCCACCGTGCTCAAGTGGTTACCATTGCCTTTTTTGAGATTTAATTGATTTACACAGTTAGTTTTAAAAAACTTGCAACGGTAGTTCCCACCTTCTTCGATCCCTCTTTCTACTGAAACTTAAAACAGTCTAATCGGACTATTAGTTCTCGAGTCTATAAAGGATAACCATTCCAATTTTTAGCTATATATATTGAGAGGATATGCAACCTCTATTGCTGTTTAATCTTGTTTTCACTGCCTTTTTATGCCGAGTTAAGATAAGCGAACTCCGTGGGTAAAAAATACAGAGACAACATAAAGTGATCTTTGCGGTGCATTCTTTCTGTGGTTTGCAGTTCAAGTTGCATCGTTCTGAAGCACCGGATGTCTGTTTGCAGTGGTTCCTGGTCCTTTATGAGCAACTCTCTTAACAATTAGTGTCAAGCATCGGAAACTGTGCTTCGTCTCTCATTTTGTTAGGAAACTGCTGCGCCTTTTGCGATGCTCCTGTAGCTACTCCGGTGAAAACCGTTAGCAAACGTACGGCAATAAAACAGCTTCCTACTTTGAATGTCAAATATTTAGACTTAGTTTCAAAATAGGCACGACACGAATGATCAACTAGAACGCGTGTATCGTTGTTAGTGATGTCAGTACTTTTCTGACGTTTCTCGTGACTGTTCGTTATGTCTGCAAAAGCTGTGCTGCAAAAGTTGTCGGTACAGTTCGTCGCGACAGTTTGTTGTGGCTGCAAAAGTGGTTAGTGACGTTTGTCCTGACTGCCAAAGATGTCGGTGCAGTTTGTCACGGCTGTATGTCCTGACTGCCAAAGTTGTTGGTACATTTTGTCGTGATTGTTTGTCCTGCCTGCCAGAGTTGTCGGTACCATTTGTCGTGACTGTCGGTACGGTTGGTTGTTGTTGTCGAACCTGTCTGATTTGCAAGATTGTCAGTATGTTATTTTTACATGTGTTGTTGTTGTTGTTTTGCACAGTCTCGACACAAACGGTACACCATACAAACCAGTGTCAGTACGCAGGACGTCAGGACCTACGTTTGTAGTTTGGTTGTAGTTACGCTATCGCCGGAGGAGACATTACTGGAAAAGAGCAGTGAAGTGCAGCTGGCGATTGTGGCGAAGGAGACAGGTGATTTGGAATCAGTCCCGGACGAGATGACCGATGGTGACTCGGCTTGGAAAGGCGCTCCTTCGTACATGGACAAACCGCCTGACGCAGAATCGGATTTGGACAAGTCATCTGAAATGATTACTGGGAAGCCCAAGAAACAGAAAAATCGGAAGGAGAGAACCAAAAGACCAAGCGCAAACGAATCCCAGAATCCATAAGATGCAAGCGGAGATATTTTTATAACGGAATTTTGATCACGATTGCATTTTTGTTGGTTTCCGAGGTTTTTAAGTGGGTTTCCCACTTGGGGGAGATGTGGCATAGCAACGTATTGTCCTGCTACGATCAGCAGAAGACTACCAGTGCAGTGAGTGTGTGAGTTGCTGAATAAAGTGGTTTCCCAATACGTGACAAAAGCGTACAATAAACAACAGCATTTACTACTGCACACGCGTATGTCTACCCAACCAAGATCCTTGGACGAGTTAATTGGCTGCCTCCTTGTCAAGTTTCGCGTTTTAGCAGTAACAGATCACGCCGTTAGCAAGTAACATTCGATTTTCTCAGTATCTTTTAGTGGAAGCTGCTCTACTTGTGGACATACAGCCTCTGGCGAAGGCCTGCTGGAACTTCCTGCATCGCTTGGATAACTCTCCGCTGCTGTATTATCTGGCGGAGCGTCATCAACGTAATGACGTGGCGGAGGAGGCCAAAACCCAGGCGCTGTGAAATTTTTCGATTGTTTGTCAGAGCGGAGAGTTTTTGCAGCTGGAGAAGGGCCAGATATCGTTCAGCAGGAGCACGTTGTTACCTTATCAAGCGGACATATCATGACTTTTGTAATGCAAGATGGTTGATGGTATGTCCAGCCTAGACTGGCCTTTGACAACAAGTGCGACTGATTTCCTTGTGTTAACGATCAACCCATGCTCATCAGAGTATGTGCTAATTCTGGATATTTGGAGCTCCTCGACCGAGTGCGCGAAAACCGCAGTGTCGTCGGCAAACTTCAGTAGGAACATTGATCGATCGCCAACTTTTACAGTGCTCATTCTGTTCGCTGAAACAACATCAGTCATGTCATCGATATACAGATAAATGTCGAAGAGCAGTCCCGAACACGGATCACCTTGCCTCACCCACTTCATTAGAACAAACGGTTCCGACAACGCGCCGGCAAGTTTAACCCTGTTTTGCGCCTTACTATACGTGGAACATAAGAAGCGCAACAATTTTGAAGACACACCTTGTCCGGACAGTTTATCCCACATCTTTTCGTGTATAACCGTGTCAAATGCCGATGTGAAATCGATGAACGCTATGTATAACCGTCGGTTTTCATTAGCGTCCGCTCCGCAATTGCTTGTAAGGTTATGAGATGGTCTGCAGTTGATCTGGCTCTGCGAAACCCCGCTTGATCATCGTTTAAATTTGACCAGAGTTCAATTCGTAAACTTAAAATTGTGGAAAGAATTCGTGCCGGTAAGGGAAGAACAACCACCGGACGCGCATTTTCCGGTCTGTATTCTCTTCCCTTCTTTGGCACGGGGACTAGATTTCCCAAGCACCAAGCATCCGGCATCACTCCGCATTCGTACGTGCTATTTAGCGCGTCCGTAAACTGGTGCAGAAAGTGCGGATTCTTACACAGTGCCTCGAGTTCTCGCGTGTCAACATCGAACTCGCCGGCTGAAGAAAAGGCGGAAATTTTGTTAACTGCTTGTTCTACTTCATGTATTGTGATTCGCTCATCCAGAACTGGTACCGACTGTGATGTCCTTGGAAAGCAATACAGTACTGGTTCGCTCATTGCCAGCTGTTGAAAACGCGCATGAAATTCTGCCAGTCCACATTTGGATTCTGCGCCTTCCTGGGTTTTACCAAACCCTACGGTTTTCCAAAACTGGCTAGGGTTTTTCTGAACCAGCTGCACGCAGTCGTCCCAGAATGCCTGATTGTGCAAAATCTCTTGCCGCTTCACTAAAGCTGTAAACCTTCTTCTGCACTGCAGAAACTGTGATTTGAAGCATTCCTTTTTCTCAGCACTAGACCACGCTGTGTACATCTCTTCCAAGCAGCAATCTTCAACGTATTCAAGCGAAAGATCTCCTGTTCGTCAACGAAAGCTTTTGCCCGTGTACCGGTATACAGCTGAAACCGCCTATCGGCATGCAAATCTGCAACAATGCTGAACACGGTATGCACACAATCAAAAGAGTTCTGCAGATGAAAGACACCGATCTGGGCCGCTTCGTACATTGCCGCATCTGCTAAATGTGCATAATCGATTTCGCGTCGTATCTTTGCGCGCGCTTATCTTCGCGTCCGCTTTTCTTTTTGTTACGATGTTTATTGTTACCGACGTTACAAGGCAAACATTTTATCGTTATCAACAAAGGTACATGGTCCGATACAAAGTCGAATGTATCGTCGATGAGATGTAAGACAGATATGTAAGCATTCAAGAAGCATCGCAATGAGCCGTTTTTATATGACTGTACTTGGTGCATAGTGATTATCAGATAGATTTAAAAAGGTAAGTACACTAGATTAAAAAAGGTAAGCATTGTGTATTAAAGAGATTAAAGAATATCGTAAACATACATCCTGCTCCAGTAAATGAATAAAATCTAGCATAGAACTTGATTTAGTATTCCAGTAAATCAGCCCATCGATTAAGTGCGAATATGCAAATAAAAATGTAAGATGTATTTGGGAAAAACGGCTTTTGTGCATCGAATCGATTCGAATGTGTACTGTGTTGGTTGTGTATGACCGCATGATTGTCACGTTCCGCTATATTTTCATATATTTCTAGCTCTTGTTGTATTTGCAGTTTGGTGACATACATTTATACGTCGGAAGTGAGCCTGAATGAAGCCACGTGGTGCCTTTGTTGGAAGCGGCTCTGTTTATCGATATCCAGCCTTTGGCCGAGACCTGCTGGAATTTCCTGGAACGTCTGGATAACTCTCCACTGCTGTATTATCTGGCGGAGCGCCGTCAACGTAATGATGTGGCGGAGAAGGCCAAAACCCCAAGCGCTGCGAAATTTCTCGATTGTTTGTCAGAGCGGCGAGTTTTTGCAGCTGGAGAAAGGCCAGGTATTGTTTAGCATGAGCACGTTGTTACCTTACCAAGTGAACATATCATGACATGATGTAATGCAAGTTGGTTGATGGTAGGTTATGTCACTGATTGGATCGGACAGCATTAACGTGGAGTACGAGGATATGGTTTTGGATGCTGTGTTTTCTTGGATCCGCCATGAGCCTCATGAGCGGACACCGATGCTGGCGGAGTTAATGTCCATGGTCCAAACACGTGACACCCGAACACCTGCAGTGCTCGGTGGCCGCGTTCACTGGCCAAGTGGGACATTGACTTGTCAAATCAAATACAGCAGCTGATTCGGGTGGGGCTTTCCATGGACAGGCAGCCAAGAGAGACATGCGTAAGCCGTAAGAGCAGGGCCACTCTGGGAGTGCTACGTGACCCTCGGCGATACGTATCGCAGAGCGGAATGTGCAGCCATTTTCCTCCTGAATATAACACAGATACAAGCGATGTATTAGAATCTGGATTACTGGAGGTGGTGGAAGGACTTCAGATTCCGTTCTGCATGACGTATATCCGAGATCAACTAGCACTGTCCAAGTGCTTCGCGTCTTTCCAGTGAGAACTGTGTTGACGTGCTTTGTTTTGTTCTGGTTGTAGAATTCTCGCAAGTATTTTTGGGATTCAACCGCCAAGTGTACTGCATCGAACCTCGGAGTGGAGCCGTCACCATATTGGGCGAAATGCCGGAAGGTCTTGCAGCCACTGGGTCGGCTGTTCTCGGACATTCCGTATTCGTTGTCGGTATCCTGCTAAGGAGCCCCGTACCGCGCTGTTATGACCTCGAACTCGATGTTACTGCAATACAGCTCTCTAGAAGCAACTCCACGTCGATTACGCCACCTGGCTCACAGAAGTCAGAACTGGACAAAATCGCAGTAGCCAATCCGAGTAAACCGCTGAACAATGACGCTGGATTCTTCCTCAGCCTCGTTCTCGAAGGAGACAAAGAAAGGACATCGCGTCAGATGTTATCCGCGTATGTAGTCAGTCATTTTCGGTTTGGTTTGCACTGTCACAATGTGACCGATAGCGACCGGTGTCCGAGAACGTTAAGTTTTTGGATTTGACCCCGGCATGATGTATACATCGTCGGTCAAACAGTAGCTATACCGTATACTGCACGACGGTCGTCCAGTGTGCGTACAAATGATGTACAATACGGGGTAGAGAAATTCATCAAATCGAAAAAGTTTCGGTTTTTGAGTTTACATATTATCGGTCAGTTCAACTCACTATAACATCAATAAAATGAGATTTGGTTTGGATCATGTTTAATCGAATATGTGCTGTACTGTACAGCTAATTTAACTCGAGCCCCGATTGTACATATGTACTCGCAATTCGTCAGAATTCTGACATCTGCTAAGAAACGTCCAGATCACCTACTGCGAGAGACAAGCATACGAAGGGAGAAAACAATAAAGCGCAAAGTACAGTATGTACTGAATAAACAATGCCAAGTAAATGAACGGACAATTTTCCTAACGCAGAGGAATTTAAAATTTCGAACGGGAATTGCGGCGAAATAGCCAACCACGTATACAACACCAATAGTACGGCAAAATAGACAACCAGCTACTGTGACCTCTACAGGCTACAGCACGTACTGCGGCAAAATAGCTTTAGCCGTATACTTTTGTTCCAAAGTCATTTTACTTCGATGCGTGAACTTTCACGCATCTGGCAAACCTTGCATGTCGAGCTCTGAGAAGAATGTTCTCCTAACAATCAGCAAAATGAAAATGCATGCCCATAATACTCTGCAATCCAGAATTTGTATCATTACCGCTTGATATCCTGTTGTAAGGGACTTTATAGCGGCCGCAGTACGTTCAATCGAAAGAGGTTTACGGCCACAGCGTTGAAACCGTTGGAAAGCATTCCCTTTGACCAGATAAATTTATTCTGCAAACATAAAAGCTTAAGCATATTTGCATTTAAGTGCTGGTTCCCTAACCTTCTTCATTTCTACAACTAGGTAATCGCTCTCCGCTAATGCTGGCGATGAAGACCGGAGCGATAAATTATCGCTTTCATGTGTCCTGCAGTGTGCAGGATCCGCTTTTAATTGTCTTCAGTTGCGCAAGACGCTTTCCGCTCTGGCCAGTCTTAAAATCAGCTGTATAGTGGGATATTAGCGGTACACGCATAATCTTTATAACTTTATCAGTTTTGAAAAGCGATGGTGCAAAAAATAATAGGGTTCCAGAACTCGCAATGAGGAACTTATATATCAAAATTTCAAGTAAATCGGACCACTTTGAAGCGAGATAACGTGGGCGAAAGAACCATGTCCACTTCCGTAGCAGACAAACAAAAGTGCATTGGAGCTGAGTATAAAGGACCTTCGCTCCGCTCCGGTCAATAAATATGAAAAAGATTTTTTTGTCGCAGTCCATTTTCTAGCAGCCGCGGTAATGTGTGCTAGTGCCTAGTAGTTTCTTGCGAACATCGCTCAGCACTGCATTCAGAATCTGCAGAATTCAAAGTAGCGTTTATTCTTCCAGATTTATGTCTGATATTTACAGCAGTCTGACTATTCAGTTCAAACATCATTGTATACAATATACTGGAGGTCACCATCCAGCCATATCGATACAGCTAACTCTTATAATCCATAACGTAATCTAACTTGTAACCATTATTTCTTGTCTCTGCTATGATGAAACACTGTTCATGTAAATACTGAAAATGAATTCAGTTCGAAATTTGTCGATGTATCGATAAATCAAAACATTTTTGTGCAGATTAGCCAGAATAAGGAATTTATTATGTAAGTCACATAATATAACTGTTAATCACAATGGAATTTATTATGTAACTGTCAATAGCAATAGAATTTATTGTGTAACGGTTAGCTACAAGGGAATTTCCCCAGTAAGTTTTGCACGATTTTGTTTCCGTTTTAGAAAACATACGATTGTAAGAAAGTACTCCAAAATGTGAACATTCTTGAGAATTAAATACCAGAGAAGACTAAATTACCGGAAATAATGTGCTTGTTACTTTTCAGGTGAGGACATTTGAGGATCTGATGGACATGATCGCCGGTGTACAGAGCAAACGTCTGGACGAGCAGCGCGCCGACCTCCCCAGCCCGGTAAGTCCCGTACGACGCGAGCGCAACACTTCCATCAGCAAGAGGGTCAGCATCCAGGAGGAGACGGATACGGTGCCGGATGAGCAGTTTTTTGATATGTTGATGCGTTCGCAGGGATCGCGGATGGGGGATCAGCGGGCCACGTTGACGAAGAAGGATCCGGCCACCTGCTGACGGAATCTTACGTCTTTTTGATACACAATTGAATCTTATCGAGTTTCAGATCTTCCGAGTGTACGTGGCGTTGTGGCCGGGTAGTTTCAGGAAATGTTTTTATTTTCACACTTTTATTTTGGTTTTTTATGCTTTTGTTGCAAGGATGGTCAAGTGGTCTCATCATTTTTCTGTCTGGGTTTTATGGGTTAGAATGTTAAGCAAGCGATGTAATGGTTTTCTCGTGAGAAGGGGGTGTCAAAACTATGAACCGTTCTTACCTGCAATGGAACAGAAGAAAAACGACAAGACGTACTAAAACCGTGCTTTTATCACAACGTTTAGCGCTGCAGATTCACTTCTCTATCATACAACTCGAACCGGTGTGGCAATTTTGACGTCACCAGTTTCTTTAAAACTGCCCTAAATATAGGTTTTAAAGACCGCAGTGAAATAAAATCCGAAAACGCGAACATTCCTCTTACAGGGAAAGAACGTAGCAAAACAAGCTTTAATCGCTTACAGATAAAACATTGATCTCTGAGAAAGAATGAGCCGTTACCCTTCAGACTCCAGGCACATGAAAAGTGATTTCTTGCCCTGTCTCGAGGTGGACCAACGCATGTTGAGTGAGCTTTGTCAGCTGCCGAGCATCGACACCGCTAAGGTCAGCTTCTCCATATGGGGGAAATGACCATGCATGGAAGCGCATGCCGTTCCGAGGGTCCATGGAGCGGACGAAGTTGAGGATCTGCAAAGGTAAGATGGCGTTGCGTTGAGGGCGGTTGCACATCAGTGCAGGCAAGAAAAAGCCGTAAGATTTTACTGCGTTGTATTTAGGTAATTTTGAGGAAGCAAAATTCTAATACGAGTGATGTCGACAAGATTAAATTCAAAATATTCCTCTTACCTGAGCGATTCGCTTGCGTCGCGGCTCCGGCGCCGCAAGAATCCATTTCACCATGCGATCCTTGTCACCATTCCAATCATTAAAACCGTTGTTCAGCATGGCCCAGAAGTCGTTGACGGTCAGATGGCGAGTAAACCGTTGGCAAGTAAAGCATACAGCAATGTCTACAAATGGTGGCAAATGTTCGGAGTGTCCGTTGTAAATTTGGCACATGTGAACTTCGACCTCCATCAATATGAACTGTTTGCAAATCTTTGCCATAGAGCTAAGCTTTGCGCACAAGTTGTTCATCCAGTGATCGTAACCACAGAACTCCCAGTGCTTGGTCAATATCAGCGATTGAACAGCCGGCAGTCCCTTTTCAGCCAAAATGTACTGCAGCAGCCGGGCAGTGCGTTCCAGTGGGGCTTCGTTCACGTGCCCACTCGGCTTGCTCGAAGTGCCATAAAGGACCAAAACTCTAGTCAGCTGGGTCCAGCAGTTGTACAGGCACTGAGCAAATTGGTACACGCTGGTATATGAATCCGGGCCGTAGAACGGGTGGAAAACAGTTAGCACGCGGCGGATGTGAGTTGACTGGAGGATGGCGTCCCAGTGAGCACACACAGGACGAATCTGACACTGCTGGATGGTGGTTAGGCACTCAAAGATCTGTGGGAAAATGGTCGGATCGCGGTAAAGGAACTGGATATGGCCGTCAGGATAAGGCGCTGCTGCGGACAGGAAATGCGCGTTATCCGTGAAATCAGCACCGTTCTTCAGCAAAGAAAGCACCAATTCATCCTGAAATGAAAAACGGCAAACATTTACTATACGTATGGTCATTATACGGACTAGACAAAGACCCGTATACAACATAAATTAACCCAAGTAAAGCTTCTTTCCCAACATGAAAACTGAAAACGACACACAAACCACTGACAAGATTTTTACTGGCCGCCACTTACGAGAGGCTGACTGCATCTATGCCACTCGTGGAAAGGAAGCCACGGCCAGAACTCATCATAGTCGAAGATTCCCAGTACGGCCAGCTCCTTGACAACTCTACCGTGCGCACTCATGTTGAGCACCTGAGTAGCCATCATCCAGTAGTCTTGCTGTCGACAGTAAGCGTTAAACATGGCAATCAGCTTATCGTCCCCGGGATAGGCAGCAACATGCTCGCTGGGCACCGCAACCAGCTTGGTCAAAAAGCGCCCTTCATGCATTTCCAGGCGATCCAACTCCTCCCCGTCCCCAACTCTCACACGAAGCCGCTGGCCTACCACGAATCCCTTTAACTCCCGATCTGACAAATGGACGCTCACTCGGCCGAATGCGTTGAGGAGCCTGCCTGGGTACCACTTCCACGGTTCGTGCGACTGCAACCGCAGCAATATTTCCACTTCGACTTGACCACAGGGCAAATATTCGGCATAATCTCGAAAGTATACGTTGCGAAAGGGAAGCAGTTTGCGACCGGAGTGGCCATTCCCAAAATCTACCACTAGGCCCCCATCCACTGCATCGATCACGCGGCCATTATGAAGCAGTCCATCGTCACCGCGCACATCAACGCTATTCCAAGCAAATTCCGCGCCGTTAAACGACATTCTGATCATATTACTCCGTAGTTACACAGGAAGAGCACAAATCCCTAGATCTAAAAGCAAGGTTTAAAAGTTACGATTCAGCGATTCGAAAAATCGCAGATAAAATTATGAAAAAACAGCCAAGTCGGACTGCGCGTTTCAAAATCGCCCGTGCCGTGCGTGATGATAACTGCCGCCCGCACTGGCTGAATGGGTGCTATTGGTCGATTGACTCGATTCCGTTACAGTCAGCCAAACGTGCTTGTATTTATTCTAGAAGTGTGGCAGTTTGACGTCTAAATTTCATACTGTATGTGCAATCTCCATTTCGGCTGAAATCTAGATTTAGTCGTGACCTACTTGAATCAATGTAGTGGCGGTGGTACGGAAGCGTGAATTATGCACACTACGCAATCTCGGAGTTGGGACCGACAACATATTTTACCCGAAACGTTTCTACTGGTAGTAGTTTTATGCGGAACATTGCTCTGAGCTGCATTCAGAATCTGCAGAATTCAAAGTAGCGTCTATTCTTCCAGCATTTAATTATGTCTGATAATTTACCGCAGTCTGAATTTTCAGTTCAAACAACATTGTGTACAGGAGGTCACCATCCAGCCACATCGATACAGCTAACTCTTATAATCCATGACGTAATCAACAGCCGCCATTAAACCACAAGAATCGTGACATCCCACATTTCCCCGTAATTCCGACGCCAATACATTACTCAGCCTGAAATAATCTTAGTCAATTAACGACCACGCAGCCCATACAAGAACACAGTGCGTGTGAATCCCTACGTTCTTAAGACGCTGACGACTCACATGCACCGTGACAAGAATCACTACGGAGGCCAACGAGACGAATGAATGTATTAGACAATACGGAAACGAGGGCTATGCGTCGTATTGCCATGCAGCCACAGACTTCCCTGCGCAGATCCGTCCAGTTATGACGGAAGAGGTGCGTAATCTGTCGAACTCACCGAATGTTTCGAGCAGATATGGTTGTGCGTTATTTTTATCTGCTGATACTTGCGTGGTTTTTATTCTGTCGTGCGCGTGTACTAATTTCACAGAACATTTGTTCACTGGCGCGCAGCAGCCATGCGGAACGTAATACCGAGAAAAAAAACGTCCAACCAATTAACTAAATGGGCGATTACATTGTGCGGGATCAACCGGACAACATCACCACAGAAAAATGTAGAACATGATTCAGGAAACTGGATCGTACTTATATCATTAAAACTGAACGTACATAACATATGAAGAAAAACATGCAGAAAAGCTGCTCACAGTTAATCGAAAGTCTGAGGAGATTTCCCAAGTAAGGCGCGGAGCGTCACAGGAGTTAATTTGGACACATCCAGATGTGACATGTGTTTCTTGCTCCAAGTCTGGCCGCGGTAATGCGAGGCTGTACGGGGATCACAACTTTGAAATTTCTGGAGAACCTGGACAGAACAAAATTGATCAAATTTACGCTGTTATGAATCGGTGGCAGGCGTACAGTATACTCGTATAGTTTTAATCGAATGTTTATTTAATATTGGTACTTCCGTACCGTGGACAAGAACGCCAGTACGAAACTTTCAAAAAATGTATAAGTAGGTGAAATTGTTTACTGCTATACATCTGAGGCGATGATGGCTTATGAATATAATGAGAGAACTTCATTACATTTATATACGGGAAAGAACGCATCGCTGCTCAATATTTCTGTCGACTGTACGTTGCACTCACGTCCACAACTTGGTCACTGTTGGAACGTTTCAGCGACTTGACCCGTTTGGCTGTCAAAGTCGGGTAAAAAACTCCACAGTTTGTTTCCACCAAATCCCACATTCGAATCGCAGCATCTGGTGCATTTAGGTTGACCGATCCGACCGGAATATCCACTTCAAAGCTTATCGATTGAAATTCGAATGGTACCGTGCAGTTTTTAAACGTCAGAACATCAAATCGTGAGCAATCTTGCACAGTCCAGTCAACAGCCGCTTTCATATCTGGACCGAACTCCGTATTAAATGTCGAATCGCAGAGGATCAGCTGTTTCATTCGGAAGTTTTTCAGTATGGGATCAATTAACTCCATTATTTCGCTGATTGTGGAGAAGTTAAACATATCTTCAATGACAATTGTCCGTGTGCGGTTGCCGACGCATTTCAGCAAACAAGCTACAATCGCATAGACGGGATCCCAGTTATAGTGTGGAGAAGGCGAGAAGCTTCCCACGGCGAAGGACACCCGGATATCAGTAAAGACAGACTGGTTGCTGAGAATAGCGTTCCATAATGCGCAGGTGCGACGGCAGCGTGTACGGTCGATAGTTTCCAGGCATAGAAAGATCTCAACAAGGACGCAGACTGGTAACTGTAATCCCCGCGCTTTTTGAAGCTTTCGGTTCTTATTGGTGTCTGTTTGGCTTAACGTACTCAAGCAAATCCACTCCTTGTTAGGATATTCCAAGCCGCGGTCTTCGTAAGAAGCAATCTTTTCTTTGCTCTCATTGAACGATTTCACCTGCAAAACAGACAACCAGCTGCAGATGTTTCACGCTGGGACTCCCATCGTTCAATAGTGGCGGGTTGGGAGAAAGATTGCACTGCCTGACTGCCACGCAGTATTAAACCAACGACATTACTTGACAAATTTTCGCCATAAAAATTGTTGCTTTCCTGTTATGTTGTGCGTTTTACGATACAAAAATATGTATCCTACGGTTTCAGCTATTGCACTTCTGCATGATGGCTGGGGTGAACAGGCGTGTGTAATTCTAATCACTAATGTAGAACTTACCAGCTGGTCACTTTGAATGGGCTTTTTAGAAAACCGCTGAAGATACGTCAGTCTGTCGCTAAACACAGATGTACACAAGACGCTGTGTCGATGCTCCAAGTCTCTACCGAATAAACTAGATAGAAGTGGCGAAATGGAGGTCCAATAGTCTTTCGGCAGAGGGCACGATCGCGTCACAAAGTATTCCTTTCCGATAAGTTGCTTCGCCATATCCTCCGCTGACAATGGGTGACGAACCTGAGACTCGGGAACCAGTTCTTGAACGATATCGCCCTTCATCAGCACTTCAACGAATGCACAATACAAGTCACGTCCAAGGAAACGAAAGTCGCACTCGAGAAGCTTTCCTGGCAGCCAGGTCCAGGGTTGATCAGGGCGCACGCGAATCAACACCTGTATTTCACCAGTTGTGGTGAATTCTGATTTTTGAGGATAGTCGTGCCTCTTTATCGGGGACGGATAGGCTGGTTCACAACTAAAAATACTTCCATATTCCACAAACTCAGAGCGCTGGTTTGGGCAGTCGAAATCGACAATTAGTCCTCCATCCACTACGTCGCGGACGTTTCCATGCCGCAGAAAGCCATCCTTATCTGGCACATTCACTGCATTCCATGCCCGGACAGGTCTGTATTTATCGCCGTATATGTGCATCCCACTATGATTCAACTTCAAATATCAAAACAAAACCGGTGCTCCGGATTTTTGGCCCTTCTCGATCTTACTCGAACTGAAATCAAACTATCGATTTCGAACTGATCGTTACACAATCCAGTTGGTCAGTGCAGCAGTTAATCACGAGCGCGCATCTGCATCGCATCACAAGCCGGAATAAGCACTTTGCACAATGACGGTAAATCTGTTTTCATAGCCGGACATGCTGTGTAAAGCCATTGAAACATACTGACTACGGTGTTGGATTTCTTGGAGAATCCGGCTATATCTACCACTGTCCATTCGCGAGCGTATTCGTACATGTGTACTGTACAATTAGACTGTTAGAAGGTAACGCTGCTTGTGTTTTGGGTACTTTGCCGGCTCGCTCTAAGGTATCGGACAATGATTTTGGTTGTTTTTACAATGTTTAGTGCGTCATTAGCGTCCTAAGCGCTGGCTTGTTGTTTTACTTCGGCTTTTGCCAATAAAGAGATATTAGACTGTCATCAGCGCGTGTTTATTACGAATGTGTTAAGTGTTAACGCAATCAACCTGCGACGGTCCTGCGAATTTTTTTCATGTGCCATGTACGTGCTACGTACCTCGCTGCCGCATTCCGCGAGGGTACGTCGGCATACACTGTACTATTACATTGTGCAGTCGCCTGCTAGCTACTGCTGGCTAACTGGGACAAATTTTCTTGGGCGCCCGTCGTTTAGTCGCCCGACCTTTCGTCGTCATCGGGGCACAACAAGTGACCGTTATTAATTATACCTATACATTTGCCCCAAACACGGATTTTTAACAATAAGAACTGCAACTTTATACATCGCATCTGGTTCACAGAATTGTCACATGTGCCGGTCAGTGATAACCAGTAGAATTGTCAGATAAGTCTTTAAAGAGAATTTCGCTGCATAATCAGCAATCGCTTATATTACATATCGCTATCGTTATAGATACAATGGCTATTCGCGGAGTTCGCAGTTTTTGCTTAGTTTGGGTTGCTAACAGATTATGATGTCAAGTCTTAGCATGCAATTATTACGCTATCGCTGGCCCTGTGTACATCCTCAGCGAAACGGCGTATCACCGCACGATCGATCAATAATAGCCACAAAGGTCATGCAGAACCATGCAACAATTGCTATTTCACGTTTTTAAATGGAACAAGAAACCATTGGTCTTGGCTAATTTTGGTGATTTCAGAAACGCTGTCGTTAATTTGGAAAAAGAACATTGCAGTGTACGGGTATCCGTTGGTTAGTATTCCTTGGCTCTGAGATGAAAAACCTTATGCATTTGAAAACATATGGAAAACTTGAAACTGTGATTTTCGACTGAGTGCATTCGTCATATTTTGTCACAAAAGTTTTTGGGAAAACAATCCCATAAAATTGTAATGTTCGAGATGGTGTTCGAAATGGTCCTACTGAACATTCAGTTCTGCATACTATATCCCAAAATCATATCATACGGTAATCAGTAATGCCGTCCGGACATTTTCAACGGCAATGAACAACAACAACAATGGCAACAATGGCAACAACGGCAACAATGGCAACGGCAAGCGACAAGTTGATTTCTTCCTCTATATGGACTAAGGGAATCCATCGGCGGCGCAGACTGAAACCGGTGCCGTCCGAAGTACACAAGTTTTTAAAACCGTTAATTGCCTTCGTAGCACACAGCATATTTTGGTTTACAGCCCATTCGTTAGCGGAAACTAGCAGTAGCTAGTAGTAACATCACTTTTACGAAATTTATGAATTTTCATTCAGCGCCAGCAAACTTGCTCAGCCCCGGTATCGCGTTTTGATTGATCAACATTACTCGTGTTACAGTGTTGCACTAACCAATATACTCCAAGATACAACATTGAGGTTGCATAAGGAATAGATCATCAACAAGAGATACATGGCGGGAATGGAAAGAAAATATAAGATATGACCATGTTATAATTTGATTAGAGTTGAACACACTTTAATTTATCGCAGAGAAGTCCTCTGCATTCAACGAAAACGGTTTCTGACCATCCCTTCGGTCACTGTGCGGAAATGTTGGTCAATAACACAGAGCAGAGGTCGCGTTCTCTATGCTCCCCAAAAAGTGGATATTTTGTGTGACTCGTCGGTCACGGTACCGGATGTATTGCACAATGCAGCATTACGTAGCAAAGGGCGCATCCGCAGCACGACAATAGCGAAGAGGGCAGACGACAGTGGTAAGCTGACATTACCGTCTTTTTGTGTCAGAGTCACCGGAGCGGTTTTAAGCGACACCTTTCGCTGTCAATAATGTCATTGAAGTGAGTCAAAAACATTCTTCGAGAACAAACAAACCCGAACAATGCTACTGAATTAAACGTTGAGCGGATAAAAAAATCAACAAGATATTTGCTAGTATGCGCCAGTTTTGCCACAACATTATGATAGCTCTGCCCTAGTGTAGAGAGCATAAAAAGTGTCTCTAACAGTTTTCAATAAGCGTTGCTTCTTATTACGCGATGAGACTAACACAAATCCTTTTTCTTTCTTTGTAATCTACCAGTCCCCCCAATCAGCAAACTTACTTGCTTAATAACGATTACCTGTAACCGGAGGCGGTGTTTTTTTAGCTCCAAACGAGCGTTCAGCGCTTATAGAGGTGACAATAGCACCACATCAACGCCGCAGAAAAGAATTCCCGTGATGACAGTTTCGTCCGGGAACGAGCCAGAATGTGACTCGATAAAGTCTGGAGACAGGCGTAATCTGAGCGGCAGTTTGCCCAACTTGCACCAACCCTTGCACGCAAATCCGACCGCTGCACCTCCAAGCGACTTCACTCCCGACAGTGATGACGATCATGTGGAGGATTTGAGTTTGGATGATATGCGGCTCCTTAGGTAGACATTGTTAACATTGTCACGCGCATAGTTGGACTTTCGTTTCCATGAACAACAATAGTTACGAGCAACAGTTGATCACCTGTTTTCAGTAAGCTGCATGGTTTAATTTTTTGTTTTGTTTACTACCTTCAGACAATGCAATGCTTTAAGCACCAATATTATGCCAATACCGTGTGCTGCAGCCGTGGCTACAAGAAGGACTTGTTGAAAACAGGAGATGCAGTTCGACTGCTCTGTAACTAAAGCCACGGATCCTGTAGCCGTTGAGGTGCCGTTTATGCCCCAGGACAACTGCATATTCATCCTAGATATTAATTATAAGCAGCTAGGTAACTGGAGAGACATACTCTGCGATCATCTGGGACTGGGAAGCTGGTCACAAAACAGGGGCGGCGAAAAGTACCGGTTTCGCCGCAGTGGCTCACGATCACCGTTTCACGATATCGACGAGGAAGACGAAAATGGTCCTCTCTGCTATGAGTTCCGCATGACTGTACACAGTCACGCACATACCAAGGATTTGCGCCGATTGGTGATACGTATATTCAGACCGCTTTCGTTACGCACTGGTAAATGTGCACCATCAGTAGAAAGCCATCATATTTTTCTACATGTATAGACTGCAGTAATAACCTTGACACCGATGCCGTACACGAGACAAACAATTAGACAGCATGGGTTGCGTAAAGGTTGCAGCACCAGACTTGCCAGCTATCTGAAGTTTCCTGAAGTCAGGGAAGTAAACGATCAACAATAAGATAAAAGGTCACGTGCACTGAACAATCCTTGTGTCACAGCTAATTATATACAACAGCTAAGGTTAAGCATGTGTTGTGTTCTGGGACCACAAAACATGTTCACGAGTTCTGGTGTTTGTTATAAATACGTCTATAATGCATTTACCTAGCCGATTTCACTTAAACCATGTACTTCTATGATCATTTTGTTTATGTAATTCAATTAAATACGAACCGAATTTACGTACCGAATTTGTAAAATCTTTCACAGTGGCATCGAATATAGGTTTTGTTAACTTCATTGGCATTAATTAACTTCGGCCATGTTTTATGACAATACATTATTCGTTATTGCATTAGTTTGAAACAAAGCAACTTCGATTTTCAAGAGACAAATTTGTCAAGTATCAGTTTTCCGAGTTTACCTGCGATCAACTATATCTTCGGATCATCGTGGAACGCTATGAGACCGTCTCCACGATCCAGGATGTCAAGCGCGTGTTGCAGATGTCACCGTCAGAAGTTCCGCATTTACAGTCAGGCTAGACACCGCGGAGTGGCCAAATTCATCGATGTCACAAGGTCCGAAACAGAAAGAAGTGCAGGTCGTCAACATTCCAATTCAAAAGATGGCGGTGGGCCGGTGGCCCAGCTGGAGCATATGCGCAGGGTGTGACCTTTATACAGGACAAGGAGGTGGTGATTCCGGAACCGATGTACGCTCCGCCGAATCCCAGCATGACCCATGACCTGCTGGTGCATGTCTCCAGCTGAATCGGCGCCGAGACCCATGCCAGCACCAATGTGTACCTAGTGGCCAACGTGCAACTGGCCAGCCGGTCCCCCGAGGAGTCCGCTAGCGTACCAGCGTCAGATAGCTGGCTCAACAGCACGAAGTGGAAAAAATCCAGAAAGCCGACGCCTATTGTCGCCAGGCCGACGCAGAACTGATCCGTCGCACTCTGGATCGTCAGAACGTCCGCGAGATTGAATTCTGTTAAGGTGATAGTATCTATCGTCGTGGACCGCCACCAGCAGGAGATCAAAATGGAAGCCAAGTATGCCCTGATGACGTTGGAGATGGAACGGGCGTCGGATCCTGCCAAGATGCAGGCGAAACATAACGACAAGGTGGTTATGTGCCATTTGTGCTCAGCTTGGTCATTATATGAACCATGCAAGCGCGTAGTTCAGTGTTTGAAAATGCTATACTGTCGTCCGTTGCGAGTGGGAGCTCAGTGATAATAAAGGTATTGCACAGTATGCTGTCGCACTCTAGTGTAAACAACTATGCTTTTGTACCATACTAGTGCCATCGCCCTTCTCTAGCGGCGTGCGTACTTCGTGACGCTAAGATAGAGAGACGTAGTCCACGACGCCGCAGCTAGAGAACGGCGATGCTAGTGCATGTACATACGTAACAAACAACTCATAAAGGAAGTCACCCCCAACATCGATTACTTTTGCTGACAACAAGCCGTTTTTGTTGTGAATCGGATGAAACTCACGGTGAAGATGGTTGTTTGAAGATGGATGGTTGCACAGGCTTTTCTGTTAAGCATAGCCAGTGCGCTTGAGATGTACTGTACCGTACACTCTTAAGACTGGTGGGAAACCCATAAGAAAACGAACATGTGCCAAGTTGCATACTGAAAGAACGGTTGCGCAAATAGTAATGGCAGTTATCGCATGTTATCGTAAGGTTGGTTTCAATTTTACAGGTGCAATATCTTTTTACTGATGAGCCGCATGAAATTGCTCAGTTACCGCACGGAAATCGACGCCATGGAGACCTGCAGTACAGTCGCACATTTGAAAGTGTGAAGGAAGACGTTAAAATTAGTGGGAGAAAGGACGCAATGGACCGGTGCACCGAGCAGAAGAAAGAATTCGAGAAGTTCGACCACCGAGACAAAATGAACAAAGGCGCGAAACAAGTGCGAAACTTGACCCAATCTCAGCAGCCGAAAGATGACCTTTGGGAGCTGATTTGTCAGTCCAAGTTAGAAAGCAATCATCCGGAAAAACGGTTTATCCGGGATATTGTTGCAGCACCAGAAATGGTAGTTTTTCTGTCATCCGAGTGCCAGCTTCACGACATGGTTGAATTCTGCACTGACGAACAGAACTTCAGCGTCCTAGGAGTGGACACACTGTTTAATATGGGCGAGTTCCTGGTAACAGTCGTGACATATCGCCATCTTATGCTAAAGTCAATACGATGTTACTCTGGCATACACCCAGTTATGATTGGGGCAATTTTTGTTCACACTGGAAGGTCTGAGCTAACATACTCATACCTTCCCTATTTTCTGAAGAAATACAGGCCACAGTTGCAAACTCTACGTGCATTTGGGTCTGATGAAGAGCGAGCTTTATGGAATCCCCTGAAGATTGCCTTCCCACTGGCTCATCATTTTCTTTGCGATCTACATCTGAAGGACACGATTTCTTTGCGATCTACATCTGAAGGACACGATTAAACGCAAGACGCATGACCTCAACGTTGATCAAGGCACATCCACTACGATTTCAGCTGATGTCTTAGGAATTCCAGACGGAGAAACCATTATCGGCGGATTGGTTAACTGTGACTCGAAGCAGTATGATACTCTTGTGGAAGCGATACTCGATAAATGGACTTAATTATCTGATGCAGGGGACAAGTTTGCCACCTATTTCCGGAAACATAAAGCGCAGCAAATCAAAGAGTGCGCTTTGTTGGAGAAACGAATTGTAACCGGACTAGAACTAGATGTTTATACCCAGAACGCAAACGAATGCTCCAATAATGTCTTGAAAGATGCAGCTAAAAGGGAGAAAGTCACTCTCAACGAGTTCGTCGAAGTTGCCCGCGAGGTCACCATTAAACAAACAAGAGAAGTCGAACTGGCTGCAGTGGTCAGAAGCGAGCGACTGTTCCTTTTGGAAGAATAGAAGCGTTTAAGAGTGCAGGATAGTGACCTTTACAATAAAGTTGCGAATCCGACGGCAAGACCATTAGCAGTAATCACCAAGCCAAACTGATGCCGAAGCCTTGTTCGCTATCTTTGCAAGCTGCTTTCAGTGAACTTGCATTTAGGTAAGAGAACCCGAGAATGCACTCTATCTGTATTTCCACTGGTCATGCAACTTGAAAGTACCTGTGCCTGCTAAGTTCATGTACCAGCAATATCATAATGCTAGTAGGTTCACGAGAACGTCTCTTTGGCTGCACTCAAATTTGTAACCGCTAAAACCCTCCGGACGGAAAACCTGTCCGTCGGACACTTTTCCCCCGCAGCCGCTAAAACAGTCCGGAGGGCGAAAAAACGTCCGCCGTAAATGTTGCCCACCCAGAATTTTTATTACCGGAACAGGTTTTTGGTGCCTAGCCTCACCCGGACAGTTTCCCAGATGTGTTCTGTGACCCGGACACATTTTCCCGCTGTGTCTACAACCCAGACACTTTTCCCCGCTGTGTTCCACGACCCGCGTACATTATCCCGCTGTGTCTACAACCCGGACACTTTTCGCCAATGTGCCCTACGTTTTTGCGGCCCTCCGGACGGTTTTAACGGTTGCGGGGGAAAAGTGTCCGGCGGACAGGTTTTCCGTCCGGACGGTTTTAGCGGTTACACAAGTTGATTATTCGCGTTATCATTCGATTACTCTGGTTGGTGACGCCAGCGCGCACTGATTGGCCACAGTCCAACAATCAAAATAATCTGGAACGCCTGAAAATGAACGTAAAAGATACTAGTTCCCGAGCTAGTTCTTTACATCGATTACGTGAAGGGCACCTCGAAGATTTTACGGATGAGTCTTTTTCCGCTACCCCGGTAGAATGTTTTGAAAAATAATATCAGTTTAATTTTGACGCCATTTTCGACCACAGGAAATCTATTCTCTGCTTTTTTCAGGCTTGTCATTTCGGGTTTTTTTGTGGTGCAAGGTGGCAAAACATATTGAAGATTTAGAGATACAGATAGATACCGCTGGATAGTAAGTTTTCTAACACCAAACCGCGTAAAACGGTTATTTTCAGGCTAAACTATACATTTTACCGAAAGGTCACACGTGTTTTAAGCAAATCGAACAGGAAAATACAATGAAATCAACGATGCATAATGTCAGCCGTTTGTCTGCAGAGATGAGCCAATCGTTCAACCATGGAATGTGGATCCAGAGACAGAAGACTTCTTAACAAACATGTTGGATCAGTTTGAAAGGCTGTCGAAAGAGTTTAAATCCGCTGTTCTGCAGAAATCGTTCAAAATACTCAGATCGCGAACGGACCTGATGTCCAAAATTTCTGGCAAACCCTTGGAGTATACTGTATGGCGTACTTGTGGCTAGTGAGACCGCTACTAAACTAAATGTGCTGGAAACGGACCGAAAAACAGCAAAAATCAACTGTACCTGCCGGGGTTTTCAGCTCCATACTATGTGTGCCCATGCGCTTGCCGTCGCTGCTGACAGGAACATAGTCACGTTTTATAAAACCTGGTTTAATACAAAAAACCGGAAACAGTTCGAAAAAGCCGTTAAAAACGGAGCGCAAAACAAGGCTGGTGGCAAACCTTCCGCCACCTTGAGAAGGAAGGCGCCGTCTAAAGAATTCCAGCCGGTCAAGACTATAGTCTCCGGAAGTACCATTTACCATGCCGAATCGTCCACCAATGTCAGTGTCGAACAACTGCCGTCAACGTCGGGGACAAGTGTCTCCAACCGTCGTGCAGTATCCCGAACCCCGAGTACGTCGGCCGGTCATTCCGCGAATGCATCTATTGTATTTGCAGAAAGACCGACACCTATTAAAGTGCGTCCCGAGCCGTACACATACGAACTTCATTTTCTGAGTGATTGCCATTCAGCTACTCGTACGTGTGCTGGATGCCACAGAAGCGTTCGTGTCGGCGGGAAAACTGGACCAGCGCCGGAAGATCTTGTCGTGGTAAGTTATCAGTTGTTCTTGTTTTACACATTGCATCGGCCATGAGCCAGCCATGACATAACTAGAGCACTCTCCGAACGCAGCTGTACTTTATAAGTTACTCAATAGTGCGTGGCGTAGGTTTCTTTCCTTGTGGTAGAAATTCGATTCATTTGCAGTCATTAGATATATATACCAGGCAGAGGTGCTGAAAGTTTTGGTCACTGTGCCAACACCTATTTTTTTGAAACTGTTTACACTTATGAGATGGTAGCTTGAATGACCATCTCACTATATTAAGCGCCGTATGTCCGTCCGTGCGTGTGTGTGTCTGCCACGACCGCGCCTCCAGAGCGTTCTGATTCGTTGGACCAGTTCGCTTTTCAAATTTGTTGAACCAGTTGAACCAAGCTATGCCACTCAGCAATTTTGTTCGTTGTTTCAAACTCATGCTTTGCAAAGCTTGCAAAAACTGTAGTATGGTACAAACATTTATTACTGGAGTTTCCTGTTTTGTGCTAATGTTAGTGTACCTTTAGTCTGGTGTAAAAAGTGTGCAGGTATTTGGTAAGGTACTATGGTTTGTTAACCTTTAGTCTGGTACAAAACTATGCGAGCTCTTAGCTTTGTACTAAACTCTCCAGACTTTTACGTTTTACCATCGTTGCAAGCTTTTAAACGTTATACGAGCTTTGCAGATTTTCCTAATGTTTCCTTCAATTTTTCTCAATTCCGCTTCTGTCTGTTGAGTTTTGCTTCACTTCGTCAGATTGCTTTGTGGACTACTTGACATGGTAAATTTTTAAACAGAGACACATGTGTGTGACCGTTTTGTTAGGTTGAGTTATGGTTTGTGAAACATGAGTAATGTATAATGGTGTGGAAGCAAGGGTTCTTGGGCATTTAGTCATGACCAAATGTTTCTGATCCTGCCCCAAATGTTCGCCTATTCCGATAGCCTCAACTGTTCTCTTGAGTCGTCTGTCTGTAACGGTCGCGCCTCCAAACGTTATGATTGGTTGAACCAGTTGAACAAACCTCTGCGGTTCTGCGCGTTCGTTCCATTGGTCGTCTGTTCAGTTTTGCTGTGAAACTCAGTTCGGCCTTTCTGCAAGATTGCTGTGTTGAACCGAGTTTTTGGTTTTCGACAGATCTACTTTCCTTTTTTGCTCATAAATCACATCTCTGTCAATATAACTGAAATTCGAACGAATTCTTAGCGAAATATGCAGGTTTGCGAGTCCTTAATTATGTAGGCAGGCTTGCGAGACCTTAGTTGTGCACGCAGGTTTGCGAATCCTTAGTTATGTACCCAGGTTTGAAAATCCTTAGTTATGTACGCAGGTTTGCGGAAACCTAGCTTGGTACGTAGGTTTGCGTAGGTTTGTTATTAAGATCCAGCAGCAGTACATCGCGATTCAGCCCTAACGTTTATTTGTTATACCGTGCGTTGGATTCACAGCTGACACGGAAGTCCCTCTTAATTCAGCGTTGTTTTGTTCAGTATTCGGGTGAACTGTTCCGTTTGTCCAAAAACAACGTCAACGTTAAATGCAACGGATCGCGGCGCGTAGCGCCGCGGCCGATGCTTGTGTTTATATGAATGCTTGCTTGAATCACGGTCATTACTGTAGCAGTTTGGCGGGTACCTATTGGATACAGCAAGTATTCAATACTAAAATTAACATAATTGCTGCGTGCACGGGAAAACACGGGTTTCTCTGCGTCCACGGGTGGCCGCACGGGTTTTTGCTTCGTGCACAGGTGTAACCGCTAAAACCGTCCGGACGGAAAACCTGTCCGCCGGACGGTTTTCCCCCGCAACCGCTAAAACCGTCCGGAGGGCCGAAAAAACGTCCGCCGTAAATTTTGCCCACCCACAATTTTTATTGCCGAAACAGGTTTCTGGCACCCAGTCTCACCCGGACACTTTTCCCTGACGTGTCCAACAGCGAAGACACTTTTCCATGCAGTGTTCTGTAGTGTCCAACAGCCCGGACACTTTTCCCCGCAGTGTTCTACTGGTGTCAAACAGCCCGGACACTTTTCTCCACAGTGTTCTATTGGTGTCCAACAGCCCGGACACTTTTTATGCTTCCAGCATAAAAAGCGATACATTGTATACGAAACGTTACTTATATAATTATATTGTATGCAGTACGTTATTTTTCTGTTCGTAACAAGCAGGCAGATGAGCAGAGAAAAGCAGCAATTTTTACTGCAACAGTTTGCGTTCAATGTGACCTTTGTTGGCGGTTCGACGTGACTCCCATGACGCAGTCACAGCACATACTTGATAGCATGAATACAATACATAATGCAATTTTCTCGCACCATGAACCACTTGGAACATTATTTCCCGTTTTGCAGGAACAAGTGTTCAACCGGGGCAACTGGGCTGCTTTTGGCAAAGAACCCGACTGTGGGCATCCTCACAGGGACTGGATATGTCGGCGCAGTTGAACGAAGCCCCACTCCAAAAAAAGCCAGGGCCTTGTTAAAGCGCGGATAGTGCCACTGCCAGTGGATGTTCTGATCGAAACCATTCAATGCCTCGATACCATCGACCGTTTACGATGCCGCCGAATCTCTGCATTATGGAACCACGTCATTCACCAGTAGTCAGCATTATTTCGGTGTTATCACATGTTTTGATATCGCTGAATCGACTCTGGGCCATCAGATTCCCTATCTCGTACAGACGGCGTCACAGTAAAAGAATGGCAGTATATGTCTGCCTCGCGATGGTCGCGTATGTGCATTTGGTACCGTTTCCGGCGTTTTTACTGGATGTCTTTGTTTACAATCCTCCTGAACAACGAAAGGAATGCAGACCGGTCAATAATTCCATCATGGTTCACTGGAGTCGTATCGCGTTTTTCTTAGACAGGCTGATACCGCTCATCATTGTCATTTGCGTGTACATCTACATTCTATGTAAAAGATGGAACAGGTCAAATGTCGGGACTGGCACCGTTACCCAGCCAAGTATGGACGTTGTGGCTACGCCTGCAGCTGTTCGTAGCAGATATGTGACGACAGACAGCGGTAGAAGTACGCATATACACAGACAAAGAGAGGCTTCACCCGTCATGGAACTGGGGGCTAATCTGAGAAGAAAGACAGTGAAACCGTTCATTGTCTTGACAATGACATCGGCCAGTGTGTTTATCTGCTGGATCCCGACGGATATCTACTGGGGGGCGATGATATTCCTAAACATTCGCTTATCGAGTTACATACTCTATATTATAACCTCAACTTTATGCTTTTTACAGATGGTATTTGATCCACTGATGTGGGTATATAGTTTACGATAGACGATGGTAGAGGTCTCCGTTAAATGAACTAACTAGTTATTCGTTTAATTTGTCCCTTCTGTTTACGGGGGAACAAATCGGAAAAGATTTTTAATTAACAGAATATGTCAGCATCAGGGTTGTGGTATGCCGCGGTCGAAGGTGACAGAAAGACGTTGCAAGCGCGAAGATACATCTACGGTACTGCTATTCATTGATTGCGGAAACAAATTATACAATTTATACCAGATTAAAAATTTACTTGAGTAACTCATATAGTATAAACTAGCTGTACATATAGCAGTAGAGAACTACGATACTCACATATGTGGGCTGCTCCAACATTATCATAATTAAGCCCGAAAGTTATGGTGCTGCGGTGACAGACCGCTTCGAAGGCCTACCGAACCCAATATCACGGTCGTTTAACCAAATTAAACCGATTTATACGGATGAATGTGACCTTTAGGTGGTCTACCCAAGCCAGGTACGGGAAAATGATGTCCCGCATAATACGTATAACAGCGAACGTAACCTTGATCAAGCCTCTGTACTTTAATTTGTACTTTGAGAGAATGTACTTTGACAGCAATAACACGTTTCCGGTCAGCTCGTATTGTGCTTGAGACGTGCAGGGACTGGACATTAACTTCGATTATTTAGAAATTCGAAAAAACGTTAACGAATACCTCTCGCTGGTAGTTTGGATATGGTTAAGTATCGTCAAGTCTCTGCGCCATTTCGCATTGTCGGTCTGTTAGTCAAAAACGAGACAATCAAGGTACTGCTATAAAGTCCTTTGACGCGTTGTTACGGTTTGTTTGCATGTTATTCGTTTCCAGTCTTGCATGTCATTATGAACTGGTAGAAGTACATCTAGCGTTATTGGAAATTGGGACAAAAGTCGGTTGCAATTGGTTCGTCGGTCCCGTCATGATACAGTCGCATGGCTTTCGCGTTACTGAATGTTCAGCGCACTTCCCTTTCGCTTTGGTAGAATTTTTCCGACATAAAGCAGGCGTAAGGTACTGCAGTTTCTTACCTTCTGGCTTTGCAAATTCCTGCTTGAACTGAACGGAGGTGTACCTAGCTGTTTTTGTCGGGCGTAAGTTATACATATGCGCAGTCGGATAAACTCTCCTAGAACGTTTTTAGCTATGGTGTTAATTTTACAAATCGAGCATACGTGTGGGATTCTTTTTATTTTAGACCAACTTCGTTTATCCTAACAAGCATTAAGACGCATTAAATTTTAGGTCGATGCTGCGTGCACGGGAAAACACGGGCACTGGCTGCGTGCACGGGTGCTCACGGGTATCCACTGCGTGCATAGGTTCTGACCACGGGTTTTACTCGGCGCACGGGGTTTGGAAATTTATTCAAATGTTGAAGACATGTACGAGTTTGCGTGACTAGTATCAGTTCACAGGTGGCTAAGTCAGAACCAGTCTTAAGGTCATATGACGTAAGTCAAACCCGTTCCAACGAAAGACATCCAGAATGTTTATACACGACTGGATCAGGGGCCGCGGAAAGGCATAACGGAGGGTAATATCACAGAGAACACATTTCTGGATGCAGATTTCGGTGTTCAAGTAATCTATGAGCCGCTGCATTAGCAGCTTCTGGTGCGAAGGAAAAAGGAAATCTGTTTCTACTGTTCGTTGGGGCGCGATCTGTCCGAAGAACCGGAACGATGGTGATACGAACAGCAAAGCTTGATTCCCTTTAACAGAGCGTCATTTGACCAAAACATTCGTTTTACGCCCGTGCGGAATACGTTTAGAGTAATCATTGTTCCTAGATTATGGCATAAAAAGGTTACTGTTTCGGTTTTCAAAAATTACAAACCCCGTGCACACAGTTGAAATCCGTTCCGAAACCCGTGCGCGGAGTAAAGACCCGTGCGACCACCCGTGCACGCAGATAAACCCGTGTTTTCCCGTGCACGCAGCAATTATGATATTATTATCATCATTATTAAAAAACGTATTTAACAAAAACATTATTAAAAACATTATTATCGTCGTCGTTATTATTAAAATAATGATCATCATTATTAAATTTATAATCAAACTATTCAACCTCAAGTTCGCATAGACATAATCCAGCTCGTGGTTGTGAATGCGAGACAGAAAATCTGTTTGGATCGCACGCATTTGCCCTCGAACATGGGTTTAAAACCCAACTGCATAATAATTATGTAAAAGCAAAAATTCGCGTAGCCATAGAACATTTACAGCAACCGGGAATTTGCTGGGGTGCTCGGTTTCGCCCCTTCACTGGCTGCGGCGCTTGACTGCTACGATTGGCGTTCTGTTTCCGGACGTGTGGCGATGGCGGTCGTTCCAAAGGTGGCACCATTTCGCCTCAAATTACTTTTGATCTATGTCTGTTTATTCGTTTGATCTCTATCGTTTGGCTGTTTTTCTTTCGAACTAACAGTTGAGCATCGCCGTTCTCTAGCTGCGGCGGGGGGGGGGG